>JBBBDQ010002156.1:50000-185000 GCA_037127315.1 Ascarosepion bandense | reverse complement strand
AAGTTACTTAAGATTAGGTGGAGTCATAAGTAATCTTTTTTTCAAGAACCATCTGTAATGACGGAAATATCTCCCTAATGTATCTAATCATCATACGTGGTGGTTAAGATTAATTTAATTTACACTAACTTTACGACAATGTTCAACGCAACAGGCAGTAGATGGGCAAGGATAATACCCTTGAACAGATTCCAAGATCTGAGATCCAGAGACAAAAATATTATGCGTTTAGTTAGATTGTCAGGTGTTATTAATTTAGATTTATTTGTAAAAAGGCTGTAAACCAATAAATATTGCAATGTTTCCATGAATGGACGTGCGTTGCGGCGCAGTGGGAATGAGAAATTTCAGTTAAACTGGTTGCATTCACTTACGCGCAAATATGCTTGGGAAAGATATTAGTCAATCTCTTTTCCCTCCAGCTATGGATTAATAAGTGGGACAGATTGAGTTCTATAGCTTTGGTTGGCCACTAGTCTACTCGCCCGGAGAATAAAGTGGTTTTGCGTAAGGGAAACACATACACCTGTAAAAAAGGACAAGTTACAGAAGCATCGACAAGGGTGTCGTGAATATTTCTTGCTTCACTCTGAGCGATAAGAGTTTAAGAGGTCTATGAATGTTTCGTCGAAAAGTGCTTCGCGTTCGTTCAGCCGGAAAAGATACTTTTCCTTTCTATAGAACAGCACATGCATTAATACGAGTGCAGTACTATACTAGCACAGGAACCATATTTAGAATGTCGTCGAAGTGTTTTACCCTACCAGATATATTCACATGACCTTCCACCAACTATTAGGTTGTCCCAAAAGTTCGTAAACACTTTCAAAATGTTGAAATTTTACTCGCCAAGTAATCTAAGGTTACCAGAAAACAGTTGCAAATAATTGAATTTTTACTCGCAAAAACAACAAAAAATATTGCTCAAAATAAAGATCACCATTTTTCAAGACTTTATGCCATCGATCTGCAAGCTTTCGGATCTGGTCAAAGTACCATTCAGCCGGCTTCAAATCAAAGAATTCTTGACACGCTTCCTCGATTTCATCAAACGAGTCGAATAGGTGGCCCTTCAGAAAGTGCTGGATTGAGCGGAAAAGGCCTTAATCTGATGAAGCACAGTCAGCACGGTAGGCTGGATGTGGCAGAACGCCAACGCCGTCCAGCTCTTCAAACTTGTCTTTGGTCTTCCTGGCGGTGTGTGGCTTGGCATTGTCCTGCTGCATCAAAGCGCACTTTCGGTTGAACAGAGCCGGGTACTTTTACTTCAACTTTTCTTAGACTCGCTCAAGTTGCTGACAATAAAGTTCGGCACTGATGGCACGACCATTCGGAACCAACTCAAAATGCACAATTTCTTAAAAGTTCTACCAAACGCACAACATGACTTTCTTGCCGAATCCATCTTGTTTTGGAACCGACGGTGTCTCTTGCCCTTTCTGAACCCATCGCTTGTCTCGATTGTGCTAGACCAGATAGAATCATTTCTCGTCGGATGTCACAATGCGCTTCCAAAAACGCTCGTCCAATGGATTCCTGAGCAATTGACGGCAAATTTCAACTCGTCTGTTGGCTTGTGCTTCTGTGAGTTCGTGCGGATCTTGGCGCGGCGTTTTGTGAACAAAATCAAGTTGCTTCAAATGTCGGTGAATTGTCGATTTGCCAACTCCAAGCTCATCAGCCAATTGTCTAGTGCTCGATGAAATCTTTATATAATAAAAATCAAATTCAAGAGCTTGTCCCAAAAATCCACATCTAAATCTACGGAATTTTGCAAACAAACTATCAAAGAACCGCCTGATAAAAGACAAAACAATTGCAGTTAACCAGGAATATATAACTGAATAAAAACAGAAACACAAAATTAATATTCATTTATTTATTTTTCAACAGAATTTTGAATTTAGGGTTTAAAGCCGAAAAAATTTGAGGTTTGCTCTTTCGTAATCTGAGGCCGATTGAAACTAATCCTTATCAGTCGAGATCATACAGTCGACATCAACACACCGTATGTCATAATGAAGACTATATTATGTCAATGGCTGTGCCGTATGTTCGGGATTATATATAAACGAGTGAGCTCGTGCCATCTGAAATATCGGCATCCTAATCTTTCCCACCCCTGAGCATGATAGGAGGGACATATATATATATATATATATATATATATATATATATATATATAAGATGGGAGCTGTTTGAAAATATTCATCTCTGATGATCACATGCATTATTAATGATCGTAACTAAAACACTGGTGAATATAAATTTTATTTAGTACAAATTTAAAAGATGTAACTTTTTAAATAACATTTTTATATTTATCTTAAAAGAACTGCTTGGGCTGCCTTTTATTGTTTTACAGCGGAATTGTTTTTCCATTAAAAATGGATGTTGTTAAAGTTAGGATGTGTGAAGTCGCGACAAAACTGGTTTTCATATTCATTGATATTCAATCTATTACATTTAGTAGTAAATAACAGGTCAGAATCTAAGTTCTGTCCGGCAATCGAAAGCGATAAAAGGGATATTTTTAACTTTTTAAAAAATGATTGGCGATCTGAACCCAAAGAAAGATGAAGCGTTTTGTCGAAGCTCTAAAAAAATTAATGAATTTTAAGTTAAAAAAAAGGTAAATATTGTTTATAACTAATATAATAATTTAATAAGATTTACAATTATTATTTTTTTATTACATATATTATGATAATTATTTGTTTTGTCCAAATAACCTGAAGATGGTATGTCTTATTTTTACTTTCTGATTTTATTTACCTAAAGTTATCAACTTTGCATATTTTTACTTTCTTTCATTTTTGTCCATTAATAGTTTAGGTGTTAGTCTGTCAAAATTGCAGTATTAATCATTTAATTTTATGTTCAATAATGACTTCATTTTAGACTTAAATCCCAATATATATTTTCATTCTTTGTTTTGGCGATCTGTTTCTAAAATGAATTTCGATGTTTGTGTTTGCTTACACTATTTAAATTATTCGTTGCAATGTTCACGACCAAAGTAATAAAGAGTTCGCTTCGAAATTCCCACGACCTGACGAAGGCCGGATTGTACAACGGCTGAAACGTCGTGAAAATGGCAATGAAGATGAGGGCAGTAATCCCAATAATTTAAATAGTGTATATACTACTTCATCTCAGAAGTATAGACTAATATTGTGTTTGTTTGACAAATTTTATGTATTGTTTCCTAATCTGTCAGGCTTCGTAGTGCTTTTGTGTATTTAAAGTTTTCTATATTTAGCTTCTAAAATGCGTAATATATATGATGTTCATATACATACATTATATATGTTCTAAGTGTTGTCATATCCTGGGGTGATAGTGGGACAAGCTGCCATTGTTTATAAAATGCTGCATATCATGCGTGTCAAATCGCCTGTGACAATTAAGTTCAGGTTCAAGCTAGATAATGAGAGGAGGCGGACAACTGGCGCCTCATAACCATATATGTCGGGTAGATGGAGTTTAATAGCCCAGAATATCCATGTAGGGGAACGAAAACTTTGATTTTATACTCCCGATTCTTTGCGGTCATGTCCAAAACGACAAATACATACAGACAGAAAATCTAGAGTGGAACCGTTGAAAGCGCTTGGCTGGCAATTTTCTGGCATCTCTTGCAGCGAAACCGTCCCAGAATGTAATGTCCTGTATTCCTTTGAACCTTGTCGCTACGGTTTAGAGGATAGCAGCACACTTAAACCATCTCCCAGAACTGTTACCTGAAGAGAGTATTACATTTTCACTCCCAAAGTATTGAAGTTTTATCAAACAGGACGCTACCATAATCTAGCGTGATAAACGAATGCCTCCTAAAATGATTAAATGATAGTAATATATTTTGTTATAATTTTAAAAGTATAAAGCAAGTGAATTTAATTATCATAGTAACATGTATCTAATTTAATTAATTAGTTCTTTCATGGTGATTTTCTATGCGTAGCTTTAGTGTGGCACAAGGCCAAAATTATGGGCAGTCAGTGAGTATCAAAAACAACATTCAGTCGTAACTGATCTAGCAAAACAAGCTTGCTAACCATTACATCACGTAGATATACCCAAAATGATTTACTAAGTGTAGCGTAGTTAAGGAGCAAGGCCGGAATTATGGAGCACCCAGTGAACATCGAATTCACTACTCAGTCATAATTGATCTAGTGAGACAAGCTTGCTAACGATTACACGTAAAATTATCTTAAATGATTTTCTAAGCGTAGCTTAGAAGTAGCAGAAGGCGGAAGATGTGGAACCCCCAGCGAAGATCGAACTTAGTACTCATTCGTGATTGATCTTGCTTGCTGAAAACTACACCACGTCGAAATGCCGCTAAAATAGGGATTTTAAAAAGAAAAAGTTTAGATGTGAAATAAGGCTGAAAGTATGGAGTACCCAGAAAGCCTTGAACTCACTACTCAGGGGTAATTTTCGAGCAAAAAAAAAGCATTCTAACTATTACATCACGCCGAATTACCCTAATTAGTTATTTTTCTATGTTCATGTAATTCATGATGTGGGGGATCATAGGTAGCCATTACTTTATTTAGCAAAAATAGAAAACGTAACAATATTAATAAATAATTTTACCGTTCGATTCTATTATCGTCTGCCATGTTTCAAGCATTTTTTTTAATTTTGTCCTTTTTAACTCGAAGTAATGTTTGTCCCGTTGCTATCCCTAATCGACAATACCTTGTCATCCATTTACACACAATCATTGAGTAGATTACCTACTGTTTCTCTAACCCCATTTTTTTATATAAAGCTACGCTATTTCTGGATGATTGTTTGATTGAATCCAATCGTTTCTATCACATCGAAAAATGAAGGTTGTCCTGAATGGGTTGTTTTACTTTGAACGGGCAATCTTCCAGATCATTACACACGAACCTGGCTTCTCCAAAGCTCTATCAAAGTCTTACGCTTTTTCTGATCTTCAACAATGATCTATCTGATGTAAACAGTTTCAAGTTGGGCGTCTATGAAGATGAGACTATCATTTACTTGCGTCTCAATAGAAAATCTACCAAGGATGGCAAAGTAAAACTGGCTGTTTCCCTTCAAAAAAACATCCAATCTGTGATTGAATGGAATAGGAAACACCTCGTAAATTTTAATGCCTCAAAAACAAAACATCTCCCCTTTAACCAACATAAACCTTTCTACCTACCATCAGAATTGATGACGCTAGTCTCCCAGAGAGAAACACACTGCACCTCATTGGCCTTACTCTGTCGACCTCAAATCGAATGACTACATCAGATCAATAGCTGCATCTTTTGCATGGAAGGTTGCGTTACTGTATCAGTCCAAAAGTTTTTTTTTATGGTCAAAATCCATTTGTCAAATTTATAACTTTACCATTCGTTCGCACATTAAATACCGTTGCGTTATTTGGTCGGCTACTCCTGCTATTTATCTTGAACTTCTCGACAAAATCCAAATGAGGATCTGGCAGCCCACCTTCAGTCACTTTCTCACGGATGTGATCTGGCTTCTCTCTGTCTTTTCTTCAAGCATTTTTATGGCAACTGCTCTCATGAGCTTTTTTCCCTGGTTATCTCTCCACATGTATTTTCCCATGCTACTTGATTGGCATCTAGGTCCCACCCTTTTAGCGTTGAAATAGTTAAATTTAACCACCACTTTTATTCTATCAGTTTCTTTTCTTGCACTTCCCACTTGTAGAACTCTTTCTGTTTGCTTGCTTTCCTGATAGCTACAATTTCCAAAAGTTTAAATGAAAAGTCAATTGCCATCTTCTATCTCTTTGATTCCCACTCTTCTCTTATTCTTTTTTCGACATCTTCTGTACCTTGTTTCTTTTTTTCATTGTAGTCCCGTTGCGCATTAGTGGCGGATCTGAATTGCTTGCGGTGAAATGATTATATATATATATATATATATATATTTTAATTCAGATATTTCAATCCAAGGGAAAAAAGCAGGAAGGTAAACTCCAAAAACCCGATCCTAATTAATATTAAAAATTTTATTTCAATATGAAAAAATGATAAAGGAAGAGAGCTCCATGTAATAAAATATTACAGAGCAAATATATATATAAAAAGGATTAATTCAAAGATGTTGAATGGCCATTTCTATATGAAGATCCCCACGGGGGATAACACATCACCTCAGCAATAGAAAAATCCTTTCAGAAACTGGAGAAAAATTAGTCTACTTTCCCTTTTTAAATAGATTTGCAAATAAATTAAAAAATAAAATAAATATATATATATATATATATATATATCAGAAAAGGAATTTAATGACCAGATGCCGTCATAGAAAAATACTTACTTAAATTCTAGATAAATATTATATATGCCTCTTAGAAAAACTTGTCATTTTAAATCATATCAAGAATCCAAATTTACTTAATAAGAAAAGTGACTTAATGACCACATGCTGTCATAGAAAAAAAATACTGACTTAAATTCTTAGACAGAAATTGATATAGATCCCTCTTTTTACGTTTGCTTCTTTCTTTCTTTCTTTCTTTCTTTCTTTCTTTCTCCAGAAATAATATTTTTAATAATATGACTTAAACCTCTTTTATTTTTGTTCTTTACATTTTTAATTCTTAATTCTAAATTTTACCTCTTGATTTTCTTTTCATTTTTCTTTTCTTTTATCCTATTTTTCTTTTATTTAATTTTTTTAATTTTTTAATCTCATAAGTTTCCCCAAATTTTTATGCACAAGTAATATTTGAAGATTTAATGTTTTAAGATTTAATGTTTTAATTTAATGTTTTAAGATTTAATGTTTTAATTTAATGTTTTAAGATTTAATGTTTTAATTTAATGTTTTAATGATTTTGCGCCCTATCTTCTTCCATTTTATTATTTTTTATTTTAATTTAAACTTTAAATTTAAATTTTTGTCCACATGTAACCGTAAAATAGGTAAATTTTTTAATTTTTAATTTTTAATCTTGTTATTAACTAATTAACCCATATCTAGAGGGAGAAGAGATAGATTCTTACGCTTCTCACTGGTATTTGCGCTTAAGTGAATATAACGAAACAAATTGGAAATGGAACTTTGTTCTCTGATTAAAAATTCTGAGCCATTATCCATTAAAAACACCCGCACATCCAAACATACAGTACCTGTTATTTCTGTAGTATGTTTCAGAATACAGAAATAACAGGTACTGTATGTCTCTTTCTGATTCGATGTGCATGTGTCATTTTTGTCATTTTTTCCCTATAAACTTCCTTATTTCTCACATGTTTTATCCGTGGAATTCACTGTGTTCTTTTATAGAATCACATCTCTGTTATCTCTAATCTCCTCTTAATATGCGTTAAAATTATCTAGTAATCTATGGAAGGATTGATATTACATGCCAGTTTTTTCTTTATTTCTTCTAAACGTTTCATCTTTCTTGATATTTTGTTTAGCATTTGGAAGGCATTTTTCTTTGTTACGAAGCTCCTTCAGATTTCTATGCTGCATATTCCGTCGTCTTATAGGCCTTGCATTTCTGTACTTACATAATTTTGATGTCTCCAGTTCATAGCTTCTATGGAGATTGAGCTCTTTCACTTTCTCTCTTTTTCTGTCTCTCTCTCTGTCTCTGTCTCTGTCTCTGTCTGTCTCTCTCTCTCTCACACACACACACACACTCTCTCTCTCTCTCTCTCTTGCTAACGATGAGTGACAACAGAAATTGTAATTACTAGACTCTCCTAATCATCGTGTCTGTGGTTTACATCAGACATGCTTTATTAGATTTGATATTTCTTCAGATAAATGTCAATAGGTTGTGTTGTCTGTGAGAAAGATTGTTTAAATTAAAGATATTACAAAAAATGAACGGTAAGTTTAACAAAAGTAACTCTCAAAAAAAATTCATGACAAACTGGTGGATTTTTTTGCTGAAGTATAGATGTGCATTGTGTTGCAGTGGACATCGAATTGAAACGAGAAATGGGGGAGCCGAGTTCGAATTCCAGTTGAATTTATTGCATTTACTTACGCACAAATACGTATGGGAAAGGTATTATTCCGCCTCTTTCTCCATTTATGGGTTAAATAACAGGACACATTGGGTTTTATAACCTTGTTCGGCAACCAGTGTACCGCAGAAAGTAATGGCAACCTACTACGGGAAAATGTTCTGCCCAGTCAGTCATGTCTCTTTCGAGAAATAATTGCCCAAGCGTGTATCACTTAACTGACTGAAATGCTTTGTTATAACTGGTAGTTTTTGTATGTGCGTTGTGGTGCAGTGGGTATCGGCTCAGAATGAGAAATCAGGGAGCCGAGTTCGAATTCCAGTTGAATTTATTGCATTCACTTACGCAAAAATACCCTTGGGAAAGGTATTAATCCGTCTATTCCCAGCAGTTATGGATTACATAAGAGGACACATTGGGTTCTATAGAATTGGCTGGCAACCAGGCTACTACAGAATGTAATGGTAACCTTCTGCCCAGTAAGTCATGTCACTTTCGAGACATGATCGTCCAAGCGTGTATCACATATGAAATAAATAGCAGGGCCTATGGGTCTCTCGTAAACTTGGCTTGCAACCGTCTAAGTTCGTTTTTCCAACCTGAGCGATCTCTTACCATTCTTGAACGATTTCTAATGTTGGTGAGCGATGAGCAACGGAACTAAAAAATTGTCGGCGACTATAAATAATATACGATTTTGAGTATGAAAATTATCTTTCAACGTATACTAGTCGAAAAAACTATTCAAAAGAGATATGTAAAGAAATTGTATTAAAAAACAAAAGAAAGGAGGTTCAGTGGGAATAAGTTCGTCACGTTCCTACACAAGATATCAATATCCCGATAATCAAGGAAAATTGTGGAATGTTCTATAGTTTAGGAAGAATAATTAGAGTCGAATCCCAGTTGAATTCGTTGCATTCACTTACAGACAAATACCCTTGGGAAAGATATTAATCAATCTCTTTTTTCTTCAGCTATGTGTTAATAGAAACACGGATTGGGTTCAATAGCCTTAGTTGGCAACCAGTCTACTGCAGAAAGAAATGTCAACCTAGTTCGGGAAAATCTTCTGCCTAGTCATGGATCGAAAGAAATATTATTGCCCGAGCGTGTATCACGTATGGTATTTAAGTGACTGAAATAGTTTCTCAGATGAAATAGCGTTTTTTTTGGATAAAAATCAGAGAAGGGGAGATCAAGAAAAACATTAATAGTAAAATTATGAAGTGACCTCAGGATAATTTTTTATTTAATATAAAATTGTTTTTATTTTTTATTCATCACATTGGTCATCTCAAAATTATCAAGGCAGAGAAATTGCTTGTCAAAACATAATTTACTCGTCACTGCATGTTTTTGAATATTTCCTATACGGGTGAGTGGTGGGAATTTTTTCTATGTGAAAGTGAGCGATGATGCAAAAAAGGTTGAGAAATCCTAGTTTATGTGATTGAAAGCAAAATTTTCTACTGTTGTGAAGGTAACCAAAAAAACCACTCCACCATATTTACTAAGAATTCATAACAGTCCACAGATAATATAGACAAATCTGCAGAGAATTTTGATTGCCTATATTCGAAAGGAACAGGGCATTAAGGATATTACCAGGTTTGGTTGTACTCAATCAGAAACAACATGGAAATTGATCATAACTTATTGTCTATGATTTGACAATAGTCAGTTTTAAAAGCATTACAAACAGACATCTACATTTCTCTGTATTTCGTCATTTTTTAACATTACTGTTCGGCTTTAACATTTTACTAGAATATAAAGCGAAACAAAGAATGAATCAAACAGTCTAAACCTACAATGAACCTGTAAGAAACAATATACTAAGTGGGGTTGAGTTGAGGTGCTCACTTTTATTTGCTTCTATTCAATGTCATTTTTACAACATTAAATCTATTGACAAGAGTTAGTATCATTAAATACTGCTTTGAAGGAAATGAGAAGCTGAGTGATCAGTCGAAAATGTGTAGTCTGTCATGTAGATAATTGCTGTGTAGGAAGAAAAATATAAGAGGCATGATAAAGTAATGGACTGCAGCTCGGATTGAAGAATCGGTGAGTCGAGTTCGAATTCCAGTTAGATTCATTACATTTGCTTTGGAAAGGTATGAATCCATCTCTTCTCTCCCGAAGAAATATTAGGGAAAACTGGCTTTTATAGACGTGGGTAACAAAAGGAGAGGGAAAACTCTTAATTCAAAATCGCCAACTATGGGTAAATTATAGGGTAGTTTGGGCTCTATAGCCGTGATTGGCAACTAGAGAAGGACAAATTTAAATTCAAATCCGGAGGCAAAGTCCCTAAAACAATCTGATGTCATTTTCAATTACGTTCTGGGAATTCCTGCGACGAAGCTGGTGCCAAGATGTATTGGCTTTTTTTTCTATTGAACATCATCGGTGGCCTGAAATGAGTAGACGGGTTGCATTGGAAATTGCCAACCTCTCATTAAATCTAACCCTGCTCAACCCGGGCGCGGATCCATGGTATCTTGAGGCCGATGAATGCCATACAACACACAATGCTTCTTAGGCGATTGGAGGTTTTCACTGAAAGATTCCCATGATCATATTGTTTTCATGTCTTGCTGCATTTGATTTATATCTTTTCCAGAAATTTGAGAATCATCTTCAGGGACGATTTCTTAAAACCAAACATTTGACAATTGTTTATAGGATGAACTGTGATCTACAGTTTTTAGGTTTTTGCATCGGTCTTCGGCATTTATTGTTTAATTCTTTGAAAAGATCTCTTTAATATTATCAGTTTTTAATCTTATTTCGTTTTCATTTTCTACTAGATTTTTGTTTTCAAAACACCCAATTGTATTGCCCTTATGATAAAGAGGACAAAAAGAAAAAAAAAGAAGAAATTCTATAAACATTCACTGCACTTTTTCTTGATCAAATATGTTTCCTGAAGTTAACTTAAAATTCAAGATCAATAAAATCTTATCCTTTTTGAGCAAGGGAATATTCAAATGGCACATTGTAAATTCAGATTGTTGCGTTTTGGAATATGAAGTAGTTCAAGTGAGATGGTGAAGCAAGCCAATTAAAATTACAATTTTCTTTTGTTTCCAATAAAAGATTCATGACATTTTATTGAAGCCATACCACATTATCCTGCAGATTCCTATTGAAAACACTAAAGAGCATAGATATACAGTAGTATATATAGGATGCAAAACAGTAATATATATATATATATATATATATATATATATATATATATATATATATATATTGCGAGATATTGTTAGTACGTGCAATTATTGGAGAAGGTAAATAAAATCTAATGTTGTGTCAAATTTGGATTCGCTCAAATAAACCTGAAATATATGCGAGTTATTAAATTTTGTGACATTTAATTTTGCATATATATGTAAGATGTGACTCACACCACATTCTGTTTGCAATGATATGCACTCAATTTATACTAGAACGAGTACATCAGATGAATTGACTAGGTGCAGATTGGTAATTATCCAGTATTCACTGCCATATAGAAGTTTGCCTACGACATAGCAGTTTAACACACAATTTTTTTTATTCTAAAGAAATTTGTCAATGATTGAATACTTTGTTTGTTTTCTATAAAGTCCCTTTCGCTATTTGATACGACTTTGGGTTTCAGAGTCAGACCTTTCGTTGTCTGTAAAGTATAGAAACAACTATACACAGATATTTCAGTTTCTGTACCTGCCTGATTCTTGCGTCTTCATTTTGTTAGAGAATTATGATACTCTAACAGATCACATGATGTATATTAAAGCAGCTCATTGTATTAGCAATCTTTTGGAACCAGGACAAATAATACCGATTCGTCTAACACAGCACGCAGATTGCAATACAGCAAACTTGTGAACGACTCGAATCTACAGGAAAAGTTTTTTAATTATTTCACCCCAAGCAAGGCAGTTTTACTGCTACTCTTGTGCAAGGGATTACATAGGGGAAAGTGATGAGAAAGAGAGATAGGGTATAGGGAATGTCAGGAGTAGGGTAATAGACGGATGAGAATACCGGTGTAATGGGGGTGGAGCGGATGGAGAGAAGAGCTTAAGAGAAAGGATGCGAGTTAGTGAGATAGGAGATGTCAATTGACCTTACATTTAAATTGAAATTCTTGACATGATACAAAAGAGACAAAAAACAATGCTAAACCATGAAACGGAATACAAGCACTACAAAAAGAAATAAGGAACAAATGCAGACACGCTAAAGAAAACTGGCTCAACGACAAATGTGCAGAAATAGAGATTGAGAACGACAAACAAAAGAGGTATATATATATATATATATATATATATATATATATATATTAAAACATCTCACCTCAAAAAAGGCATTCTACTGCCACTGTTGCGCAGGGGGTTACATGGGAGAAAGTGAGTGATGATAAAGGTGATTAGTTATGAGAAATGTCAGGAGGAGGGTAATAGACGGATGAGAATACCGGGAATAGGGGTGGAGTAGAAGGAAAAAAGTTGCGATAAAAGAAGTTGTTAGAGTAGAAATTGCGGTTATATTTTATCGGTTTCTCTCTAAAAGGGTGGGACCTAGTTGCTAATCTAGTAACTCGTGTAAATTCATACCTAGAAGGCACGAGTGATCTAAGTTCATTGGAGCAAAAGCCATGAAAGTATTTATAGAAGAGGCACGAGAAAGCCACGTCACGCCTGTGAGATAGCGACTGCAGCCGAGCTGCCAAGTCGATATCTATCAAATTACAGATTCTACGTTGGATTCTGTCAAGAACCCTGAGGAGAATAGCAGGGGGACCCGACTAGATGTGGCAGCAGTATTCAATACACGGGTGGTTGGTAGATATGTGCAGGATGGACTCAAACGGGAAACACCTCCTGGCCCTGCACAGTGAACCTTTGAGAGTATAAGACTAAGGAGGCGTAGTGTTTTACTCTCAGCCAGCCTGTTCCATGCTAATGGGGGGTAGGAGCGATTGTCTATGATGGTTAATAGAGAGCAGCTTTGTTTTGGAAGCATTAAAAGGAAACTAGCGGAACAAAAGACATGCACGGCAATAGGATTCATAAAATCTAAGAACGAAACACTCATATTAGAGAAAGAAAATACTTTCGTGATGGGACGAATATATCGGAGACCTCTTCCACGATAAGAGAGTTCATTTCTGGGTAGGTAAGAATATAATGTCTAGATCGATTCCTGCATGTACGGACTCCGGTCTATTTGATAATCGGCTGGCTATAGCATTGTCTGGAACATAGTCAAGCAAACATTAATGAGAAAAGATGAGCAAAATAAATTCTTGCCTTTACTCACAAATCGAAAATGAAAGAGGCAATTTCTATATATTATGCAGTTTATATATATATTAATTTTTTTCCTAACAAAAATTTATCGTAAATAATCAGTCCGGTAGAAATAAATATGTATACTGTTTGATTATAAAACAGAATATCTATTTAAATACGAATATCGATCAAAAATAGTTTTCAAACAAATCATTTCATATATATATATTTTCTATGTATTATGAATTGTTTTTGCAAAATTTGAATAATATTTTTATTATTATGAACAGAAATGAAAACATTTTTCCAAAGTTGAATAGATTTTTTTAACATTATGAACAGAACTGAAAACATTTTTCCAAAGTTGAATAGATTTTTTAATATTATTAACGGAACTGAAAACATTTTTCAAAAATAGATTTTTGTAATATTAAGAACGGAATTTAAAACACTTTTTTCCAAAACTGGATAATGTATTCTATTTAATATTATGAACAGAACTGAAAACATTTTTGCTCATAAACTGAATAGCTTTTGTTATATAATGAAATAAATCTATTTTTCTAAGTCGAATTGTTATTATGTACATTATAAACGGAACTGAGAATATTTCTTTCCACAATTAAATAGATTTCTTTTTTATTATGAACGGAAAAATTTGAATAGGTTCTCCTAATGAAATTTGAGCAAAATACATACACTACTAAAGACGTTTGTTACTTGATTTATTCGCAAATATAGGTTAATAAATCTGTTCTAACTTCTATCAATATTTAGAATTGTTATTTTGAGTTCCTCATTATCCCTTGGGACATACGACCAAATATAAACATTGATTGCTATTGAATATTTCACCAGTCGTCAGTGTGAACTTGAAATAGGAATTTCTTGAATAGTAATTGCTTACTCAAAAAAGAACCAGAATAAATGTCTCTGCGAGAATTCATGACTATTCAACCTATCACTTTGGTTTATGTTGAGACATTTCAAGTCTAATTAAAGATAAGCAATTGCAATTTCCACAATAGACACTCTTCAACCCTGACGAATCGATGAATCTTGTAAAATGTTATTTATAGGAGAAAACACCTAATTACTATTTAACCCCGCCCGACAAAATTAAAATAGTTCTTTAAATGTATGTGGCCTTTAAATAACCCCAAACCGATGTAAACAGCTTGTGTATTAATTGAACGGAGGCCTATCTGCGGTTAGATTAAAGAAACCGAAGTTTTATAAAGAAATTAGTATTATACCTGGTCGCTCTATTGATATTGATACCATGTAACATAATACTACCTGCCGCCTTATCGTGTCATCGGCGACTAAACCTGTTCCCCTAGCAGGCTTCTCTGGGGAGAAGGGTGTCTGCATTACCCAGCAAGATTAATAACAGGAGCATTCAAAGAGCGGATGAACTTCCATGTAGGGTGGACTGCCATTTAACACGATGGTTATGACATAGGACTTCATAGCTATGGATGCAGCCAGTTTGGTGATGACGAAATGTATCCCAGACTGAAGTCAACCGACCATGGCGAAGGAAGAAATCAACGGTCACATGTCGGTCAAGCCTTCAGTTTGGAGAACATCGGCTCTAGTTTGAACGCAGAGGGATGGATTCCGCCTGGACTACTTGCCCAAGACACGATACGCATGAATAAAAGATCTCTCCGACTGTTGAGCTCAGATATGTAGAAGAAACTTGTTAGGTGCATGACTGTTCAGCCATCATTCAAAAACATATATTAATGGGATTGCTTCTACTGATAATGATAATTTTATTAATAGTTCGAGAGGTTTTAATTGGGTTGAACGAATTAAATTTGGCTTCCATGATTTGCTACACAGAAGACTATCATAAAAGCGTGATGTAGATTTTGGGATAGAAAACAGGCGTCAAATTCGTCGGTGCTTTTCTTTTATGTTGTATAAGAAAACGTCAACAATCTTAATATTATCAAATGCATGATAACCTGCAGGACATTGAACCGAATACTCTGTTTCGGCAACATAAGATGCACGGCTTTTATCAGTCCCTCTTGGGATTAACCTTGAAATGCCTCTTTTATTTATGTAACCATTATCCCGTTAAGATGGAAGGTTTCAATTTAGTTAATACCCCAGGGTGAGGGCGTACTTTTGCTGGCATGTCAATCGTCACGATGCAAGCTATCCGAATCCACATGAGGGAGAAGCTTCGAATTCAATATCAAATAATTGGTACACTCGTCCGCAAGGAGAAAGAGTTATTCTTACCGATTTTCTAAGCTGGAAAATGCTGGCGTTTACCCTGGAAATATACACTCATATTTCATGTACATAAAAGATTAATGTAGTCATATCTGACTAACAAAATTGAATCCAGCTATTTGTCTCTATCGTAATTTATCTCCATTTTCCCTTTTCAAATCTATCTATCTATCTATCTATCTATCTATCTATCTATCTATCTATCTATCTATCTATCTAGTTGATGTTTCTGTGTAACTATTTATCTATCATTCTGTCGGTCTTTGATTTCAGCTAAAATCATATCTTTAAATATCGACTAAAATGTAAATTAACCCCTCTATTTAGAATAATGTCGCGATACGATCTTTTTCTTGGGTCGCCTGCTATAATGGTCAGTTAGTAAATTTCGCTAATCTAAAACATCAATTTATAAACGAACTGGTTTTGTTTATTTAACTCACTGGATCAAACCAAAGCATTTATCCAATGGTTCATGTATCCTTCAGGACACATAATCATGTATCCTTCAGGACACATAAAAGCGTTGGTTAAAATAATCCAGCCACTTGAGTTGTGAGTTCAATACCTGACCACAGCAGAGGTGAACAAAAAATTCAAGCAAAATAACTGAAGCTGAGATCTCCAGAAGAGGATACCTCGATGGACGAAATAAATGGGTTCAGTTAGAAATTCCTATCAGTTGAAGATGGTCGGAGCGCACAACGACTGAAACTTCCTGAAGATAATAACGAAGTTGACTATAGTCAGCACAATGTCTGTTATGTAAATAACTATAATACTCCTTCCCAGAAATATAGACAGGCATCATATAGATTTCCGAATATAACAGCTCTCACCCAGCTTTGGTGTTGAACAGCAGCATATACATCCATACTGTTGTGGAGTAAATAATGCAACCCCGGTAGTACAAGTGAACTATTCTAGAACTTAAATAAAGAGATCCAAGTGAGTCACAAAATCTCTATGGAGCCAGTCAAGAGTATTTCTACCAGACATACAGCGAGTATTCTGAGAAAGACTTAATATTATTACCGATAGAAAGCGAGTTATAACAGTGGCGACGAGGAATTAAAATTCATACGACTTATTAGAGTGACGAAGATATCGAAACATACTGAGTTATAACAAGTAGGAAAGCACTTTTTGTTTCGGCGCGCATGATAAACGTGATGACAAGAAGTTAGAATCCCATTGGTTTAATTTTTCTCTTTGTTGTGTAAAAAAACAAACAAACAAACAAACAAAAAGCAGGTGTTCTTCAAATATGGAAATCTGGTAAAATACAGCAATAAGAAGAATAGCAATAAAAGCAATATCAGCAATAATTAAACCTTCAGAAACAACACCAAATGTTAATTGAAATGATACGAAAGAAAAGGAAAATCCTCCATGTTCTTTTACTTCCGACGCGGTGGTAAATTCCATATCTTAATTGACATTCAATCAGACGATAGAATTAACTTTTCTGCCTATTTTAGAAGATCTGGGCAAATATTTAGAGAAGAATGACGCGACTGAGAAGACGAGAAAAAACAATTTTCTCGAGAAGATTAACATCGGTAGAGTATAAAAAATATTAGAATTTTGTAATATCGAAAAAAAAACAGGAAACTTTTTTTTAAAGAAACACTAAATAAAACTTATAGCGAGAAAGATCGTTATTCAATATTTGTTGGAAATGTATGAATCTGACGAAAAAAGAAGAATAAGATTTTGTCACATATGTTGGAATACTTAAAAAGACGCGGAAAAGATTCATATTAAACGAACAGACTCCAAATATGTTTAAAGGATTAATTTTTGTTTCAGGGTTAACGGTGAGGAAAGACTCAGAAATACGGGCAAAAATTCTGTCAAAACTTGAACAGAGCAAACTTCTACTACGGAAAATATCGGACGAATGTCAGAATGATAAATCTGAGACGCGATGCCGAAGAAAATGAGGAAAAAGAATGCAAATAAAAGAAAAAATGGAAAAAGAAAAAATAATCCATGTTTCAGATGTGGAAGCTTACATATAGGACATGACTTTTTCTTTTAAAAATTTATAAAGAGTAGAAAAATAGGACATAAAAGTCACACTGTAAAGCTAATATATGGAAAAGTACATTGCTTTTCGACGGAAAAAGAGAAGATCAAAGAGAATATGTGTATGTGAAAATTTATAAGTGGATATAAAAAATAAACCGAGACACTAGTAGTGATATCACAATAATCAATGAAGCCACATGGGAAAGAAACGGAAAATTTGTATTAAAAAGGATTTCGCAAGTCAAAAGTAGCCTTTCAGTTTGCTATGTCGCCAAGTATAAATGAATAACCCAACAACAGAATCAGAATATAAGTTGTATTCCGCGGAAAGACGGTTAGTATGTACAGAAGAGTAATATTTACAATAGAAAGATACAAGAGTCCAATCCGTCGTAAGACGTGTGTATACGTGATTACTTCCGGTACGCCACCGGAAGTGTGACTAACTATTCACTGACTCGCACTGACTCTTCAGTAACTCATTAGAGACTCTCCAGTGACTCTCTACGACTCATTATTTAGTCGTCCCTCCCAGTAAGGGCAACATATGACACATGGTCAGTTTATATCTGGGCTTTCCGGGCTATATGGCCCGGCCAAAAAATGTCTGTTTATTTTTGCCCAGTCGTGCTTCTACCCTTCGGCGGAACCACGACTGGGTTATTGCTCTCTGCTCGGAAGCAGAGAGCGCCCTATGCTCGAAGGCAGAGTGCTGACAGTGTCGTAGAGTCGTCAGTCTAGTGACTCTGTGCGACTCTTCTATAGAGAATCCACCATTGCTATATATAGCAATGGGAACAGTCCATTTGTAGTCAAATAGGAGCGGCGCCTTAACACAGTTAAGGCATTAGTTTTTATTGGTGAAATGATTTGTAACGTCTCATTTCGTAACAAATGTATGAAAGACGAGCATGATCTGTTAAAAGTTACTACAAACTTATTCGGTACTGACTGGATGGAATTATTTGAGCTGTGGGATTTACTTATATATGTTTATTGCTAAAATGTAAGTAGACAAGCGACCAGTTAACAAAACAGTAATAATTTAAAAGAAGAATTGAAAAAATGTTTTCCGGATGTTCTTTCGGATGAGTTAGATCAGCATTTCGAAATCAAAGCAAAATTTCAAGTGGTAAAAGCATCGATGCCAGTGCTTTATGCTGAAACCTAGTGTAGTATTAGCAGTCTTGGATCAAGTCAACAAATAATTAGACACATTTGAAAACCCAAAACTACCCATTACCAAGTCCAGAAGAAATTTTTGCGAAGTTAAACAGTAGAATTTTTTCGAACCTCGATCTTTATGAAAAGTTTCTACAAATACAAGTTGAAGAAAATGTTCAGAGTTAACAACTATAAATATGCATAGGGATTGTATAAGATCAACCGACTTTTTTTTTTGGCATAAAAATGGCTCCAGCTATATTTCAATAATCTATGGATGCCATGCTTGTAGATTGTAAATTTTCAGTTGCTAATCTGAATGATATATTAATTAAAAGTGTATCTAAATTACAACATATCGGAGATATGGAACCATATTTGAAAAGTAATACAAAAGTACGGGTTCAAACTCAGTGAAAGAAGATGAGATTTCTTTTGCCTAAAACCACGTACATAAGATAATTCATTAATAAAAATAGTCGTCAACCAGATCCGTCGAGGGAGAGTGCAATTACGAATATGCCTCCCACAACAAACGTTACTAGGTTACCAGCATTTCTGAGACTACCAAAATGTTACAAAATTTATATACCTAATAAGCACAACTTGAAAGATCCACTGAATAATGTGCTTAAAAAGGCGTAAAGTTGAACAGCACTGAAAGTGCCAGAAGGCTTTTGAAGAAAAAAATACTAATGTCAGACTTATCATTAGCACATACGATCCAAAATCAGAAATATTAGTAGCTTCAGATGCTAGTGATTATGGTATAGGAGCAGTAATTCTACATAGATATAACGAGGGTAAAATGGAAGCCTTCGCAGATGCTTCGTATTAGTTACTACCAGCAGAGGAAAACTACAGCCAGAAAAAGAGGCGTTAAAAATAATGTTTGCTGTGAAAACATTTCCCAAATTTATACACGGAAAGAATTTTCTGTTGCAGACAAACGACAGACAGCTATTATGAAATTACGTTTCTAAAACAGAAATTCCTACAGATACAGCAAATAGATTACAATGCTGGAGTACCATCTTATTAAATTACGATTTTACGATGGAATACTAACCGTGCCAAAAAGTAGGACATGCGAATAGGTTATCAAGATTGATACAAAAATACTAAATCGTTTGAGGCCACTGTCATTGCAGCATTGAAAAGTGAAAAAAGATTTCAAATATATTAAGCAATGTAGTACACGAATTATCAGTTACCCAGGAAGAAATACAAATAAAAGCAGAACAACATATGCTTATTGCGAAAATAAAACAACGATAAAAGAAAGTAAAGTAGACCATTTTAAGAAAGTAATCTAGGATGTGCGTTGTGGTGCAGTGGATCTTCACTCGAAACGACAAATCGGAAAGCCGAGTTCGAATTCCAGTTGAATTCCTTGCATTCACTTACGCACAAACACCCTTAGTAAAGGTGTTAATCCGTCTCTTCCCACCAGTTATGGGTTAAATAATAGAACAGATTGGGTTCTATAGCATTGGCTTGCAACCAGTCTACAACAGAAATCAATGGCAACCTACTGCGAGATTATCAGTCAGTCATGTCTCTTTTGAGACATGATCGCCTAAAGCGTGTATCACGTATGGCACTGAATAGATTACTCACTATGTGGCCGAGTACTGATGTTTGTACAAAGAGGATATTAAATGAATGTTATAGTGGATATCCGGGAATTTCAATCTCTGATGAAAAGCTATGTATACTGAAAAAAATGGATCAAGTCCTTGAAGAAGTAACAAAAGCCTGTAGAGGTTGTGCTCTGGCAGCAAAATTACCTACCACAAGATTACAACCTTGGCTAAAGACATACTTCGTAGTCAAGGGTACATATAGATTTTGCAAGTCCAATAAGCGGATCACATTATCTTGTAGTAGTGGTAGTCTTTACCAAGTGGCCTGATATTTGCAATTACAATGAATTTTTTCCATGAACTGCTTGTAAGATATGGCATGCTAGATACAATAGTCTCGGTTAAGGGTGCACAATTTACCATTTTCGTAAAATGTTCTCGCCGTATCAAAAATGTAAAATGGACAAACTGAACGGTCTGTGGACACTTTTAAGAGAGTTTTATAAAAAAGATAATGAAAAAGTAAGCGAATAAGCACTACAAATTCTTAAGGTAAACCGTATAACGCCAAATTCCAGGACACAGGCATGTCGCTGGTAGAACTGACGTTCACAAGCAAAATTAAATTGGTATTCTTCAAGTTGTTATCAGGTAATAAGAACGGATAACAAAAAGTATACTATATTTTTCAAAACTGCAAAAAACTGTTTTTAAGAGTATATAAAAATTAAATAGAAATGTGGGAAGACGACGTAATAATATCACGAATTCAAAAGGTGATATACATGGCAAAAAGAAAAAATGGGAACACAAATTACATTGCAATCAGTTAAAGAAAAGACTTACTGAAGAAAGATCTACAAAAAAGGAAGAAGCTATGCAAGTATTGTATTATTTGTTGATATATTGTGGGATACGAAATTAAAAATTAATATCAACCTTCTTCTTCACTTTTACAAAAATTCACAATGACGTGTGAAATCCTGATTTTTCTCAAATAGTAAAAGAATTGAACATGTGATTAAAGAATGTCTTAACTGGATTTCGCAAGTAGATGTTAACTTGGTTTTCTGACCAATGGGAGTGAATTGCAAGACCCAGAAGACTTTCACAATCCAGTGCGAACAATTTAAATTACAATAAAAGGCTTCGATCAGTGTCAGTCAGTCATTCAGGGATAGAAGCAGCTGAAAAGACAAGCTAAATTATAACGGGAGAAGCTTCAGGTGACCAGGAAATTGTCATCTTTCTCCTTCTTTCTCCTGTGCTGATTCATTTGACTTCTTTTTCTCCATCCAAAGACATTCATTTCGTACGAACAAACGCTAAAACGTACATTCTTCTTCTTCTTCTTCTTCTTCTTCTTCTATGTGCCCTGTCCCTTCAGGACGTAGGCGATCATGGTTCTCCACGTCTCCCTATCCTTTGTGGCTCTTAGTATGTTTGCTCCTGTTACACCTCGCAACCCCCGTTCCGTCATCCGCCTGATCAGACCTTGCAAATATGTTATTCGCTGCCTTCCCCTGTCTCTCTTTCCTTCTATCTGGCCAGTCAGTATGAGGTTCTCCAAGCTCTCCTTCTTCATTGCGGGTTCCAGGAACTTGTTGTCTCTTCCTGATGTCAGTATTAATTTCCTTTTTGTTGCCATTCTTTCCAGTAACTCATCGTTGCTTGCATGCTCAGTCCACGATATCCGCAGCATCCTTCTATAGAACCACATTTCCGCTGCTTCCAGTTTTGTCCTCATTTTCGATGATATTGCCCAGCATTCACTGCCGTATTGAAGAACTGACATCACATAGCAATCCAGCACTCTTCTCTTTGTTACTAGTGAAATTTTCCTGTGTGTTAGTAATTTACCCAGCTTTAGAACGCGTCCTTTGCCATGTCAATTCGCCTTCGGATCTCTGTGTCGCACTTTCCATTTTCTGTTCGAACACTTCCTAGGTATTTAAATTTTTGTACTTGCTTGATTCTGGTATCCCTCATCTGTATTTGGCATTTTGGGTTGCATCTTTTGCTGATGACCATGCATTCAGTTTTCTTGAAGTTTATTTGTAGTCCTTTTTTGTCACTCTTCACCGCTACCTTCTGTAGGAGGTCTTGTAGTTTACGCATAAACTTTTTCCAACTAAGTACTACTACGAACATTTCTTCATTTCTTGATAACATAAACCTTCTAATTGAACATTAATTTCTACCAATTCTTATTCTATTCTTTTAATAATTTTCTATTTTAACATGAAAAATGTATATTTTTATTCTTACACTATTCCATTATTCCCGACTCTTCCACAAATATACACAAACCTTCTGATGATTATAACGATAATAACCTTCTGATAACGCTGGATAAAGTTTGTAAGGGAGTCTTGGTATGTATGAGACAAGGCCGAATCAAATAATCATTAACCATCTCTTTACGTCTTCAGTATCAACACCACAGGAATTTGTTGAACGTATAAGTACGATTATCAAAAAACAGAAACGTACGAAAAAAAAAAAAAAAAAAAAAACAAAAACAAAAAAAAAAAACAAACAAACTAGCGATTGACACAAAACGTAAAATGTACAGTATTCAGTACGTTGGCAAACTAACCATAAATAGCAGAGGGTGAATACTAATGAAATAAATTATGTATTTGTAAAAAGAAACCTCAAAGGTAGGATGTTGTGGCGTAAATAATACACGTCAAGTAACAAAAATGAACCAGTCTAGACGCCTTCAATAAAGAATTTCAAGTGAGGCCAAAACATCATTGGAGAAAGTCAAGAGTCTTTTTAGCAGACATCACGGCGTGTAGCCTAAGCAAGACTTAAAATTATGACAGCTAGAAAATGAGTTATAGCACATGCTATTGTCCAATAAGTTCAAAAGACATTTCTACAGCATTAAGACTATGTGGCGTTTCAGAAAGTTAGTGACCGCCTTGATTAATGGGGTAACTAATTAAGAAACCAGTTAGAAAGTGTCGCGTTAGTTTTTCTTGTAAAACTGAAACAAACACATAACCCAAAAGAAGACCAGCCACTTTCAAATATCATCAGCTAATGAATATATTAATGTAGAACACTAATCACATACTTATTCTTAGTCTACGTCATAATGAAACACGTTCCATCATGACGTAGACGATTATATCTCTCCACAACGTTCTGTTCCTTTTAAGCTGTAAATAAACTTTTTCTTTCTGTTCTTTCTTTCTGCCTTGCTCCGCTATCCAGTTACTCAAGCTCACTAAGTATGTTATGTGTTGACTTCCTCCGTTCATTTCGTCATCTATCTGTCCTGTGAGTACCAGATTTTCCAAGCTCTTCTTCCTCATTCTGCGTTTCAGAAACCTCACCTGTCTATGATGTTAAGTATTAGTTTTCTTTTTGTTTTTCTTTTCACTTATTCAGTCCCTGTTATTCTCAGCAACTTTCTGTAGACTTAATTTTCTGTAGCTACAAATTTTCTCTTGATGAGATCGACCAGCACTCACTGCCATAGAGGAGGACATTTCTCACGTAGCAGTTTCGGACTATTTTCCTTATTTTTAGCGAACAATTTCTATTGTTATTTTTGCTTAGATTCTGAAATGCTTTGGATTTCAATGTCAGTTTCCGCCCTTTGTTAAAACACTTCCCAGATATTATTTTCTTCTTCTTCTTCTTCTTCTTCTTCTTCTTCTTCTTCTTCTTCTTCTTCTTCTTCTTCTATGTGCCCTGTCCCTTCAGGACGTAGGGGATCATGGTTCTCCACGTCTCCCTATCCCTTGTGGCTCTTAGTATGTTTGAGCCTGTTGCTCCTGGCAACCCCCGTTCCGTCATCCACCTGATCAGACCCTGCAAATATGTTATCCGCTGCCTTCCTCTGTCTCTCCTTCCTTCTATCTGATCAGTCAGTATCAGGTTCTCCAGGCTCTCTTTCCTCATTGCATGTCCCAGGAACTTCAGTTGTCTCTTCCTGATGCTCAGCATCAATTTCCTTTTTGTTGCCATTCTTTCTAACACCTCATCGTTGCTTGCATGCTCAGTCCACGATATCCGTAGCATCCTTCTGTAGAACCACATTTCAGCCGCTTCCAATTTTGTCCTCATTTTCGATGATATTGTCCAGCATTCACTGTCGTATTGAAGAACTGACATCACGTAGCAGTCTAGCACTCTTTTCTTGTTTCTATTGATATTTTCCTGTGTGTTAGTATTTTGCTCATCTTCTGGAACGCGTCCTTTGCCATGCCAATTCGCCTTCGGATCTCTGTGTCGCACTTTCCATCTTCTGTTAGAACACTTCTTAGGTACTTAAATTTTTGTACTTGCTTGATTCTGGTATCCCCCACCTGTATTTGGCATTTTGGGTTGTATCTTTTGATGATGACCATCCACTCAGTTTTCTTAAAGTTTATTTGTAGTCCCTTGTCACTCTCCACTGCTACTTTCTGTATGAGGTCTTGTAGTTACCTTTTCGTGTCCGCAATCAGCACTGTATCGTCCGCATGCCTTATATTGTTCAGGTTGTGGCCTCCAATAACAAATCCTGGCGTGACATCTAGGGTCCACAAAATATTCTCGCTGTATAAGTTGAACAAATCCGATGAAAAGACACATCCTTGTCTTACGCCTTTTTCCATCTTTGTGTATCTACTGAGGTCGTTACCTGTCCGTATGCAGGCCGTTTGCTGCCAGTAGAGATTCTTGATTATTCTTATGTCTTTCCCGAAAATGTCGAGGCTGCCTAGCATCTCCATCAATTCTTTGTGTCGTATTTTGTCGAATGCTTTCGCATAGTCAATGAAGCATAAGTACAAGTCTTTCTTCATTTGTAATGCCCTTTCAGAGAGCATCCTAATCATGAATATGGCGTTTCTTGTTCCAGTGTCTTTGTCTTGTTCCTGCCCTATCTCTGGCCTGATTCTGCTTCTCGCTCTATTCCTCAGGATTCTGACAATCAGTTTTGTAATGTGACTCATTAAGCTGGTAGTTCTGTATAGTTCGCACTCGTTTGCACCAGGTTTCTTCAGCAGCGCTATAAATATCGACTTGCATAGGTCGTCTGGTATTATTCCGCTGCTATAAATTTCGTTTATTATGTCGGTAATATTTTCTATGCCATATTCTTCTAAGGCTGTCAGCAGCTCTATCACTATGCCATCTGGGCCAGGTGCTTTGTTTCTGTTCATTTTGGCCATTGCAGCTTCCACTTCGGATTTTAGTATTTCCGGTCCATCCATCTCCTTGTGTATTCTCGGTTGTTCTCTCTTGTCGCAAAAGAGATCCTTTATATATTCTTCCCATAGCTGGAGTATTTCCTCTTTCTCTAATATGATTGTTCCTTCCTTGGATTTTATGCATCCTGTTGAGGAGCAGGTTTTTGTCCTGTCAGTTCTCTTATCTCTTTATGCATCTCTGCTTTGTTGTTACTGCTCAGTCTCTCTACTTCTGCGCATTTGTTGTTGAGCCATTGCTCTTTGGCTTGTCTGCATTTGTTCCTTATCTCCCTGTGAAGTTTTTTGTACTCTGCTCCGTGCCTTGGCATTATTTTTTGTCTCCTTTGCATCATGTGGAGGATCTCTTCGGTCATCCACTCGTTTTTTCTTCTGCGTCTGATTTCCTTTGGGGCTATGTTGTTCGCTGAGGTTACCATCGCTTCTTTTAGTGAATCCCATTTTGAGTACACTTTTCTAATTTGTTCTTCATATTTCTTTCTCACGCTGTTATTGTATTCTTTCTGCAGGGTGAGATCGTCCTCTAGCGTGTCGTATTGCAGCCTTGGTGATGTACTGGGCTTCTTCCGTCTTCGGAGTTTCACTTTTAGTTTGCAGATGACTGGGACGTGGTCACTTCCGCAGTCGGCACCTGGGTATGTTTTGTATTAGACTACTGCGTTCTTGAATCTCTTGTTTATAGCTATATAATCTATTTGGTTCTTCGTGTCGCCCCCTGGACTTCTCCATGTCCATAAACGCCGTGGTTGTTCTTGGAATCAGGTGTTAGTTATAACCTGGTCATTGACTGAGCCCATTGAATCCATTTTTCTCCTCTTTCGTTGCGCTCTCCTAGTCTGAAGTTGCCGTTCGTGTCTCCTTCTCTATCTTTACCTACCTTTGAATTTACCTTTGCACTGAGCCTTGGCACTGTCCAGTATTGAATAGAAAGATTCTATTTCGTCCTCCGAGCTTTGAGATGTCGGCGCATAAACTACTATAATAGCTATATTGAAGGGCCTTCCTCGCAGTTTAACCAAGAGGACTCTCATGACAGTTGCCAGTATCCAAGTACACATCTCGTCACTTATTTGTTTATTATTAAAGCGACCCCTTTTTCGTTTTTACCACCTGCCTATATTATCCTGTGGGTGTCGCTACTGACATCTCCGTTATTAGGCTTCACATATGCCTAGGATGTTGATATTCAGTCTGTTCATCTCCTGTTTGACATTCTCTAGTTGTCCACAGTTGAGTGTCCTGGCCTTCCATGTTCCTATGGTGAGTTTGTCTTTGGTGCGCACAGTTGCAGGGTAACGGTCCAGAGACACCTGTTGCTCATGTCGTTCTTTCCCGGGCGAGGGATAAATTTTGGAGTAAAATGTCCCCTTTACACCGTTGGTGCTAACAGTCGCCGGATGACGGTCAGGTGGCACCTGTTGCCCATGCCGGTCCTTACCGAGCGAGGAGTTGCTTCCTTGGGAAGCAACCCCCTTCACGCTGTTGGCTTTAATATATTTGTTGTAACTATCCATGATTGCGCGGGGGTAGATAGTGGAGTGGTATCCCATTGCCTTCTCCACGATGATTTATTGAGACATCATCTCTAGTTAGCTGGCCGTTGACTCTTTGAGAGTTCTTCCGCCCTTTGTAGGTTTACATTTTTTGGACCTACAGGGAAGCTAACGCCCCAATTATATATACATATATATATATAATTGATGCAAAAAAAATAAATTAAAAATAAAATAAAAACATAAGGAAAACAATTACTAAGTTTTAACTTAGTAAAAGTCGAAACGGCCTTTAGACAGCCGAAAAATTTAGTATATTTTTAGTAACCAAAGTAAATGAGTAAAAGAAAACAGATACAAACTAGTCTAAATTATAAGAACCTGGCAGCTAGAGACAAAAAAACAAAACAAAAACAAAAACAAAATAAAGTCACTTTGAAAGAAAATATATGTAATAAAATATACACAGCATGAATTAATCAAATATTTTCTTTAACTAGTCTAAATTATAAGAACCCGTCAGCAGTAATTACGATCAGCATACGTTACCAGTAGTCACAAGAAAGAAGTTGCATTTTCGACATTTTTGCAGAGTCATCTTTTGACTGTTTTTGGTTATTCTATCAAATTCATACTGATACGGGGCTGGTAGGAACACGTGTGGTGTTTTTTTGGGCGGGGTGGTGGCAGAAAGGATTGGTAGGAGAGAAAGGACGCTAACTTTTTTTTTAGACTTAGAGAAGAGAGAGAAAATAGTTCATTTTAAATTCAATGTAATCCTTTTCTTATGGCAGCTAGAGACAAAAAATAAATACAAAATAAAGTCACTCTGAAAGAAAATATATGTAATAAGATATACACAGCATGAATTAATCGAACATTTTCTTTAACTAGTCTAAATTATAAGAACCTGTCAGCAGTAGTTACGATCAACATACGTTACCAGTAGTCACAAGAAAGAAGTTGCATTTTCGACATTTTTGCAAAGTCATCTTTTGACTGTCCTTGGTTCTCTTTTCCTTTTTTTCCTTTTTTTAATCATATCACCCCGGGCAAGGCGGCCACGCCACCGGTGTGCAGGGGGCCACGCAAGAGTGAAAAGACTGGAAAAGAGAAAGCCGGAAATCACATCCCAATTGTTTGATTTTGGTATTTCCGCTTTGCAATTTGCATTTTGGTCTCATCCTTTTGCTAACAGCCATGCATCTTGTCTTATTGCAGTTTATGTTTAATCCTTTCTTCTCGATTTCAATCATTGCCTTCTGCAGGAATTGTTGTAAATTTCTTTCTATGTTAATTATCAACGCTGTGTGTCCCTCATACCTTATATTGTTCCGATTATGACCACTAAAAATGAATTCTGGTATGCCTTAAATTTCTCTCAGAATCACCTTCTGCATGGGTTGACTAAGTCAGGTGAGAAGATACATACCTGCATTAGACGACCTCCGACTTTTGTATATCTGATAAACTCATTTTCTATACATATGCAGACCGTTTGCTGCCAGTATATATTCTAAATTATTCTAATATTCTTCACAAATATATCACAGTTACTGAGCAGATTCAAAAGATCTTTGTTGCGAACATTATCACCAATTATCTACTATAATCCGTATTGTTATAAAAACAATTTTGCAGTTCAAATATTTTAGTGATATTTGTCCTAAATTTGTTCGCATCACGTGTTTAAATAATGTGAATTTGCAAATGAATTATTTTTTTCAGTTACGTTTTTATACAATGACTAGCAGTATAGCCCGGCGTTGCTCGGGTGTAGTGAAAGCTTTAAAATTAATCCATGGTCCTAGAGCTCAGGCTATTTGGGACGTTGGCACGAAAGACTAAAAAGCAATAGTTGTTTCCAGTTAAAGCGAAACCGTAGACTGAAAGAAAAATAAATGGATGTAAGTCAAATTTTGATTTCCTGGTATAAATATCAAATAAGTTTTTTTCGTTGTAAACTGAATTTTGAAGGCCAAATATGCCCTCTGAGTATATGGTATCATGGCTGAGACTAAGAACTACAATTATAACTACTTAAAGCCAAACCCGAAGCAAAAACTAAAATAAAAGGGCTGATAAAAATACAGACATACAGGTAAATAAACATACACACCCACAAACATCTTGCCTTATATTGATTTTCTGCACTATTGCAAGAACTGTAACCTTGAAACTTCTGAATATCGTTTCTTATGTTTTTGTCTATGAGTGTATCAAATTTGATTAAAATCGGACCAGTCCTTCTATAACGCGATTTTTTCCATTATCGATTTTTGATATTTATTGGGGGTACCTTGACACAAAACCTAGCCAAGAACATTCGCAGACGCTTATAGTACAACCGTGTAAATTTTCAAGAAAGTCGGTTCAGCTGTTTCGGAGTCTATAGGTAACGGACACAGACACACAAAGTTCCATTTATAAATAAGACACAGACACAGACACAGACACACAAAGTTCCATTTATAAATAAGTTTAGATAAAGCAATACCTATTATGCTAGTTGTGTATGAGTTAGATAATTCCTTGTGATACACACGCTTTTGAGGAGTCTGGTTTCCGCTGCTATCAGGAAATAGTACGTTCCTTTGAAATATTTTGCCGGCTGAAATAGCATAAAACAAAGCAGTAACTGCCATTAATTTATATTAAAATATTTTTGAGCTCATCCATACCGAACATTAAAAATTTCGCTATTATTAGTCGGGTTATATGAATGCAAAAAAAAAAATTTTCATTTTGAAAAGGCGTTGAGATTTTCAGGATCTTTTGAATATCAGCAAATATCCACACCAGTAGATGTAACTTGCATTCTTTAAAAATATATCTACTTGTAGCCACTAAATATAGGCAAGCATCAGCAGCCTGATGCGTTAGCGTGATACACTGTAATCGATAGTGAATGATAAACGAGAGTCAAATACATCTGCATGTTAATGGTGTAATTAATTAAGAACCCAGTTAGAAAGGATCGTGTTAGTTTTGCGCGCATAGCTAAAAAAGAAACGTTATTCCACGGAAGGCCATCCATTATTTTCAATTTCTCTGGGAAGTATTCGGGAAGCGGATGGAAGGTACGACACTGAGATCCAAAAATGCATTGGTCAAGAACGCATTTCAAAAGCTAACCTGAGTACTAAGAGACAAGATCTCATTATAGAAAAAGAAAAGTGTGCTAGGCTGTGATGTGATATTTGTCCATTTATATGGCAGCGAATGCTGATGAAGGATAAAAGCGAGGCTCGAAGCAACAGAAATGTACTTCTACAGAAGGATGCCGAGGATACCACAGACCGAGCACGTGAGCAACAACAAGTTGTTGGAGAGGATTCAAACGAGAAGAAAACTTAGCATAAGGAAGAGACATCTGAGTTTTCTGGGACACGTAATGAAGAAAGAGGGTTTGGAGAATTTAATACTCCAGTACGGAGAGAGAAAAAGGAGGACAAAGGAAAGCAGCGAAGATATATTTGATAGGCTTACGTAAATGGATGGTGAAGAGATATCAAGAGAAAATGGGTTTGGGAGAGATAACAAGAGGAAAATATTAAGGGCGACAATAGAAAGGGGAAAATGGAAGTACATGATCACCTACGTCCTGAAGGGATATGTCAAATAATCAAAAATAATATCATTAGATTGCTGTAGAATATTAGCCAATTAATTTAAATCATTTCTGTTGTTATGCTATGATGGAAAAGAGAAAATGTTTTCGTAGTTCAGGATCCCACTTTAGTTCAGGATCCCACCTATCGAACTAGACTCTCGGCACTGAGACAGGAAGCAACGGAAAAAGGTATTTATAAATGACCGTAAATCCTGCGCAGTTGTGGTACCAAGGAGGAGAGCTTATTAGAACAACTGCCATGAAAATATTTATATAAAAGACAAAGAGAATTTACTTCAATGCGGTGAGAAAAAAGAAACTGCAATCGAGATGCCAGATCTGGACCATTAAAATCACATAGCATTCTTTTGACTTTGTCAAGAATAGGATAGCAATATTCAGTGAACGGACGAATAGTAGATTCCTAAATGTGCAAGATGGATTCTGACGATAATTATTGTCTTGCCCGAGAAAGTGAAACAGCCTTTTCAGCAGGAGACCTAGCAGTTGATTTTAATATAAATTGCTCCATTTCATGTAACTAGATCAAGAAGGCGCAATATGCTTCTCTCCTAGAACAAATCTTATTAATAAAAAAGACCTTGTGCGTGCAGAAGTTTTCCAGTATTTCTTATTACTATAAATGTTTTATTTATTGAATAAGCGTATTTAAATAAACATCCCGGAATTTTTGTCTTTTGTTCGTTTTCGTTAACAAACTAACACATTCTTTATTGAGAACTTTTAATTCCAGGCAGGTAGATACATACTTACATACTTAAAAAAAATGATTTCTACTTAAATAATGTATCAGTTAAACATATTCAAGCATCGATGTTCAATGTATTGGCCTTCTATGAAGTGATTGATTGCAGAAGATAGTCAAATAAAATTGTATGAATAAACACATTATATTTATGTTATACGTAATATAGAGAACCAGATGTACTGACAAATGTCGCATCCTAATTAACCATTCCTGAAATATAACAGGTAATAAAAAATGGGTGACATACAACAATGTTCATACGTCATTTCCATTTTGGGGAATCAGATGTAATGACGAATGTCTCAATCTAACTAACCTTTCATTTTTACTTTCAGCAGCTGTAATATTTCCATACCAATTCAGTCAACAAACGTCCTGCGCTCGTCAATAGGAAAAATGATGTTCTCTTCGCTGATAACTTAAAGTCATATACGACAAGAATATAACAAAAGATATCAAAAGAAAAAAATGCCTTCATTTTTTTTCCGTTCTCCTAAATCTGATCTCGCACATGAACTAATGTTTATCTTTGTCGACTACTGCAAAATTATCTGATACAGGAAAATTTCTCTAATAAAAATAAAGAATCATAAATTCGTTGTAAAATTTTTAACGCCGAAAGCAACGAAATTTTACTTAAAATGTATTGAATAGCTAGCTGAGAAGTGGCCAAGCCCATAGAAAAAGGAAGATTCGTCTATCGTCCGGGTCATACACCTCACAGGGCTTTTTTTTATCATTTCACCCCAAGTAACGTAGTTTTACTATTACTGGTGTGCAGGAGATTACATAGGAGGAAAGCGATGAGAAAGAGGAACAAGTTATATGGGGTGTCAGAGAATGGGTAAGAGAAGGATGAGAATACTGGTGTGATGAAAGTAGATTGGACGGAAAAAGAACATGAGGGAAAGGATGCTAGTCAGAAAGATAGATGACAATTGACCTTACATTTAAATTCTTGGAGCTTGTAGCTGTCGGGGAAGCAAGTATACGGATGGGAATTCCACAGGCGAGAAGTGCGAGAGAAAAGCTGAGGAGTAGAAGTTGCCATTACATTTTATTGGTTTCACTGTAAACGGTTGGGAACTAGTTGCTATTCTAGTAGCTAGAGGATATTCATGCAGTGAGGGCACCAGTGAGCTAAGCTTGTCGGAGCAGAAGCCGTGAAAGTATTTGTAGAAGAGAAATGGAGAAGCTACATTACGCCGGTGATAAAGTGACTGCAGCTGATCTATCAAGTCAGGATCGGTCACATTGCAGATTCTTCGTTGGATTTTGCCACGAACCCTGAGGTGAATAGCAGGGGCACCCGAGCAGATGTGGCAGCACGGGCGGATGGTAGATTTATATGTAGAGACCTATCTCTTGCTTCCTGTTTAGGAATAGATTTCCGGTTAGTTGTAACACTTGCCAAGGATAAAAGCGAGGCTCGAAGCAACAGAAATGTACTTCTACAGAAGGATGCCGAGGATACCACGGACCGAGCACGTGAGCAACAACAAGTTGTTGGAGAGGATTTAAACGAGAAGAAAACTTAGCATAAGGAAGAGACATCTGAGTTTTCTGGGACACGTAATGAAGAAAGAGGGTTTGGAGAATTTAATACTCCAGAATGGAGAGAGAAAAAGGAAGACAAAGGAAAGCAGCGAAGATATATTTGATAGGCTTGCGTAAATGGATGGCGAAGAGATATCAAGAGAAAATGGGTTTGGGAGAGATAACAAGAGGAAAATATTAAGGCAGGTAGATACATACTTACAAAATGATTTCTACTTAAATAAGGTATCAGTTAAACATATTCAAGCATCGATGTTCAATGTATTGGCCTTCTATGAAGTGACTGATTGCCTTGTACTTTTAACGTTTTATCCTGAACTTTGAAATTTTATCTACTAATTATTTTCTTCTATTTTATTTTTTTCTGTACTCCATCAGTAGAAGAATCGGTTCTCTTATTTTCCTGTTCAGATTCCTCACTTTTTTTTGAACAGGAGTAGATCGTTATACATTGTTTCCTGTTTATTGTATGAACATTTACAGTGCTGATAGCAGACACAGAAAGTAAATTACAAAACCTCCTACAGAAGGTAGCTGAAGAGAGTAACAAGAAAGAACTACAAATAAACTGCAAGAAAACCGAATGCATGGTCATCAGCAAAAAGGGAAGCCCAAAATGCTAATTACAGGTGAGGGACTCTAAAGTCAAGCAGGTACAGAAATTTAAATACCTAGGAAGTGTTCTAACAGAAGACGGAAAGTGCGACACTGAGATCCGAAGGCGAATTGGCATGAGGAAAGAAGCATTCCAGAAGTTGAGTAAAGTATTAAGAAACAGGACAATTTCACTAGAAACAAAGAGGAGAGTACTGGATTGCTATGTGATGTCGGTTCTTCAATATGGCTGTGAATGTTGGACAATATCTTCGAAGATGAAGGAAAAACTTGAAGCAACTGAAATGTGGTTGTTACGGAAGGATGTTACGGATATCAAGGGTCGAGCATGTGAGCAATAATGAGGTTTTGGAAATGATAGAAACGAAAAGGAAATTAATACTGAGACAGCTGAAGTTCCTGGGACATGCAACTAGGAAATGGGGCTTAGAGATCCTGATATTAACTAGCCAGATAGAGGGAGAAAAGAGACAGGGGAAAGCAGCAGATAACATATTTGAAGGATCTAATCAGGTGGATGATGGAACGAGTATTTCGTGGTGTAACAGGAGAGGATGTGTGAAGAGCCACCAGGGATAGGGAGAAGTGGAAAGCCATGATCGCCTACATCCTAAAGGGACAAGGCACATAAAAGAAGGAAAAGAATGTCTCATACCGTTAAATTGGTTAAATCTAACCGGACGTTCTATGCTAACAGTTTCTATTTTCACACTTTTCGCCTGTGAAGCTCTATTTTGGTTCCATGCTTTCCAGCTAACTTTGATTTAAAAAAAAATTGATTATGTCGTTCTAAACAATTTTTCTGTCCAGAATCTATCTTATATATTTAAAAGTCTACAATTTGACCGTGCAGTGAATATTGAAATCGTATCTGGCCTAATGCTTCCCTATGAATTTCAAGATGCTGGTTAAATTAAAAAGAGGAATATGCAGTGGTTCTGACTTCTGTGAATTTCCCACTGAAATTGTTATGATGAGCTTTTTTGGTACCTTGAGTTTAGAGACCTAAGCCTCTGAAAAGGGTCAGCAATGTCTCATCATTTTATAGTGAAAATGGCCGCATATTATATGATAACAGATGCTCCTTTTATACTTCACGCTTCTGGAATTCTCTTCCAGATTCTTGCTTTACAATCAGTTTTGATATTCAAGGACTTAAATGCAATGAAAAATAATCGTTATCTTCAGCAATGTTAAGGGAAGGAAATAAAAAATTCTTTCTTTTAATATTGTTTAATTTTTTTCTCATTTCTCAGTAGCCCTTTTTGTCTCAGAGGTTTTATTGGTTTGCTTTAGGTGAAATGATTAAATTCACACACACACACACACACACACACACACACACACACACACACACACACACACACACACACAAATATTCTCATATATACACGCGCACAAATACACACGTACCCCATCCACCGAACGCCCATAGCCCAGGGATAGATTCGCCGACTGACGCCATTTCGGTCGGGTTTCAATCTTGGGTAAAAAAGCAATCGGAGTCTAACCGTACTGATGAGCTGTGATACGGCGAAACAGATCCGTCTACTGATGACAATATATATATATATATATATATATATATATATATATAAACAGAACATAGGATTTATAGCGAAAAAATAATTATGAAATTATGCGCAGTACTATATTGCCAAAAATGTCTCATCAGTTCACAACTGAATTGGCTAGATGAAACAGTAATTACTATGCTAACGTTTTCTTTTCTTGCACATTTTGTTTGTGGAACTCTCTTCCGGCTCCATGATTTCCAGCCAATTTCATCTTCAAATGTTAATTGCAATGTCAATCGTTATCTACTGTCTTTTCGATTCCTTGTCGCTAGTTCACCCTCCTTGATAATGTTTCTTTTTCTTTTCTTATCTCCTACTCTTTTAACTTCTCTCTTAGTAGATGGACTTTCGTTCATAGCGTGAATTGATTAAAGAAATTAAAAATTGTATAAAATGTAATTGCTATTTATTTTTCGAAGAATAAAATTGAAAAACGGAAATCATTTTTTAAACAACCATGTGATTACTTGTAGGAATTGTGACTACCAGGATTGAATTGCATTTGCCACTTAAGTGTGAAACGAAAAACATTATGGTTAGTAAACACAATAAAACTGAAGTTTATTTTGTTGGATTTCGATTTTTTTTCGAAAGGGAATAGTACCACTAAAAGTCTTAAAAACAGTATACTGTGATTTCTTGTTACCGCTTTTGGTTTGATTTCACATAAAAAAAACAGAATTTAAAAATAAAACAATAATGATTTTAAATTCCGTGTTTAGTTTATTTGATAGTTTCAACCTGATTTGTTATTAAAACTAATTTTGCTAAATGCTTCTTCCATAATGCTCACATCTAATTACTATGTTTTAATTTTTTGTTAGTTTGTAAATAAATTTGGACATAAAATACAGCGGAAATAATTTAAAATCGAATAATTTCTTTTCTTTCCCAACTCTTTTAACATTCAAGATGCTAAATCCGGGCATGAATATTTTCAAATATTTGTGTAAAACACTATATAATCTCCTGAATAGATAATGAAAGAATTAAGAAAAATGAATTCAGAAATATCAGGCTGGCTTCGATAATTCTCGATCTCTTATCAGGGAAAGCACATAAATATAAGAAAAGAAAACTTCTTCCATTTTACCGCTTGCCTTCATCAGCTAAATGCTGCATAAATGCGATCTTTAAAAAAATTGTATAATCGCAAATAGTCAAGTATTTTTGGAAAAATTCTGGAACATTAATGTCCTTCTTTATTTCTTTATATTTTTGATGCCACCGTAAATTCCAAACAATGTTATTAAATTATTTCAAATAAATCGCAATTAAATTCGACATGTTTTTATCGTCGGCAACCGAATTCCAGTTTTATGTGTTGGAATATATTTTGATGCCGAAAAGAGATAATTCTTTCATTGCTTCTCAGGTCCAACCCCGTGGATGGCTTTTAAATTCAAACAACTTACCTCTTTAATATGTTCTGAGTTGTTTTATATATTTTCGCCTCGTCTTAAGGCATCAAAGTTGTATTTTGATTTTTGCCTGTAGTTTTCTTTCAAACAATTTAAATTTGATACAAAAACAAGAATATGTAAAAACAAACGAAAATCTTCCAAGTTGAAATTGTCCCAAACTTCACTAACCTTGATGAATTTTATTTCAACTGAAAACGGTGACAGTTCAAGAGTTCTTTTAGCGCCATGCGATTAGAAACAGATTTAGCAAGCAAATTTTAATGCCTGAAAATCGGAGCCCATAAAGTGGAGAAATTTCAATGAAAGATTTTTGTTTGTTGCACCTTACATGGTTTACGGTTTCCTTAAGTATTTTCTCATAAAGTTCGTCCATGTTTTATTTCTTGCCTTTAATGAAAGACGCTTGGCTATTCGTTCCAGAAAAAAAAAGGATAAAAAGAAAAAAGAAAATATAAAATCAAAGAAAAAAGGCTCAAATAAACAACATGAACTTAAGACGAAATTCGTAGCATCCCTGAAGGCCAAATTCACGCTAATTTATCTGGCTGACAGTAGACATTTTATGACATTTTCCATCTGCTATTGAAATCTCTTTTCATTTCACCCAACGTTTCCTCTTGCCTCACTTGCATTTTTTCGAAGTAAAATTACTTGGTATTTTTATTTCTTTGCTGAACATTTTCTCTTGCTGTAGTTGTTTTTCCTTTTATTGTTATACAATCATATATCTATCAGTTGATTTCTTTCTCGAGTTGTGTGTGTGTGTGTGTGTTTGGTTTTTCATCTATGTCAGTTTATTTTGTTCTTTTATATCTCTTTTAAAATTGCTTTATCTGTTTTCTTTCTTTCTTTCTTTCTTTCTTTTTTCCCCTCTTTAATTCCTTCTTTCTTTCTATTTTCATTCTTTCTTTCTTTTTGTTAATTCGAATATTTTCTTACTGCAACACTGGTTCTCGTGCGATCACCGAAGTTAAGAAACGTCGAGTCTGGTCAGAAGGTAGATGATTGACCTCTTGGCAAAGGCATGTGTCGTAAGTTTAAACATAAGGGTGATGCAATGGGTGACGCTGCAGATTTGATAATCCAGACAGATGAGTTACAATTCAACTAGCGTTTATTATATTTACTTACACATTTTGAAAGCGTCATACGACAGGCAGCTGGGTAATTTTCTTTTTCTTGTACTTTATTAGTTTTCACCTGATGTATTTTCATGAAGTTTTTTCTTCAAATTTTATTCTTTATCACTTTACCATATTTAGCAATTGTCTTTCGTTCCGTATATTTGTGTGTATCTGTTTTAAGATAAAGGAAAGATGATGATATTAGTGTTGCCCTAAGTTTAGACGCTAAAACCTTTCAGCTTCCAATTTTAATGAACGATGTGTTTTTTTTAAATTTTAGTATACGCTCATCAAATCTACTCTGAATGAATTCACAGCTTGTTTTCTAAAAGTGGAAACTGTTTTTCTTCTTTATTTTCTTTGATTTCAAGTTTTCTTATAATATCTACAGAATGAATGAGAACATTAAAGCATTTGAGTTTTATTTTCGTTAATCTTTATTGAACTTTATTTCGTGAATTTTTATTTAACATCATTAAGAACTTTTCTTGTTTTCTAAATAACTTACAACGTGCTTATTAAAAATTGATATTCTTTCCTTTTTCAACCTTTTCTTTCTTTCTTTCTTTCTTTCTTTCTTTCTTTCTTTCTTTGTTTCTTTCTGTTCGTTATATTTTCTTTTCGTCTTTCTTTTTCCTTCTTTAACTCTCTTTCTTTCTGTTCATTATTGTCTTTCCTTACCTTTCTTTCTTTGTTTGCTTCTTTTTCATGTGTTTCTTTTTTAATATTTTTGTTCTTATTTATTATCAAATTTTTTAGCAATCTATCTGATTTAAATTAACTATTCTTTTCTTCCTCTTTCTTTTCCATCCGTAATTTCTCTTGTTCTTTACTTTCTCTCCGTTTTCTTGCATAGCAATAATTTCAATCATCATATTTAATTTCTTATTGCTTCGGGCTTTCGTTTCCTTTTCTTTTTGGGTGCTTCTAATTCCTTCCAATTTCATCATATGATTTACAAAAAATTTAAGCAAAATGATCAATTGTCGCCATTCTATATTTTTGATTTCACATATGCGAGTTTTTTGTTTTTTTTTAATTTGTCGACTGCACAACATAGTTGGGTCAGTTAGGTACGGTCTCTGAGGAAAAGAGTATGAAGCATTTTCCTCTGCCAGAAATTTGGAAACGGCATCCTGTACTGCTTGGCATTCCTGCCAGAAGCTCCAATACGAACATTTCAAATTGTATGGGTGTCAATCTGAGGACAGTGCAGAGGATTAGGAAAGAGTTGGATGATATATCCAGTCAACATCATAAAGTTTAGAGAAATCACTAGGGACGGTGACGTTATGCCTCCATTCGTCTTCCCACAGAACATCAATCTCAACACGGAGGCCTATATAAAGTGCCTTAAGAAGATAGTGTTGCCCTAGGTCAAGAGAGTGGCTGCTGGAAGACTATGTCTAACAAGAGGATTTTGCCCCTTGCTACACAAGCAGGAGAACACAGTCATGGCTGTCAGATAATTTCTGCAGACATATCATCCCTTAAATCTGGCCACCTAACTCCCCAGATTGTAAACGCCTTGAGGTGCAGTTGAGCGAGAGACCAACAAGACATCTCGTAACATCAAAAAGGAACTGAATTATAGCATCATTTTACCAACTTAAAAAAGAACTCAGAAGAGATGCAGGAGATTCCAAATTCGTCCGGGGACCATGGTTGAAGCCAAGGCCGATTTTATTGAATAAATTTACTCTTTAGTATTTCAAGATGTTTTTGTATAATTTTGGTAAGTATAATTTTTAAAATGAAATAGCAGCATTATTGTCATTTTTGCGCACTGCAAACGACAATTTATTTATCGTACCCTCATATATAAACATGTCACACAAAATTCAATCAGTCACACAGAAACAGCTTTTGAGGAGTTGAACGAACAGACATATAAAACTACCACGCGCATTTATTTTTCCACTGCAATAGTCGACATCGATATTATGCGCCTCTATTTGCCTCTGGAGCCAAAAATTCGATGAAATGACAGGAGATTTTATTTTTAGTCAAATAATAAAACAGTTATAAACGAGATCGACTTCCACACTTAATTGTCTCGATTTGATAAAACCTCTGTGATTAAAAAAAAAAATCTCCGACACATTTAGCAACAACTGGCGTGAGAGAAAAAGTTATCCGAAAGAAGAAGTCCAGCTATTTGAGGCTAAAAGTTAAATAAAGTACATTATTTCTCCAAACATACTGCAACAAATTTACAGTTACAGTGATGCGGCTTCTCACCAGAATTATTTAACTTTTACAGCGAGACGAAACTACAAGCACTGCCAGGATTTAATAACGGTTATCAATAAAATAAAAACCAAAATTGAATTATTACTAGTATATATGAACTAGTTTTGCTCAATTCTACATTATTTATACAGCATTTCAGGAGTTTTTCTTTCATAAATAGTTTAAGTCACGATAATCATGTTATTATAAACATTTTGTAAGATGTAGTTACGAAAAATAAAACTAAAAAAGAAAAGTTATAAAAGAAAAAATCCAAACAAATAATATATACTAAAGAAGTTAAAATGGAGGAAGAGAAAAGAAAGTAAGTGGTAAAACGAGCCAATATAATAAGCATTTTATGAATTAGAACACTCTCAGCTATTGATCGTGTATAATGATAATATACACGCTAAAAAGTCTGCTTTCTTCTACCGAGCGCCGGTAGCTCAGAGGTAGAATCGCCGATTGACGCCAATTCGGTCAGGTCTCTATCTTTTCGGGTAAAAAGCAATCAGCTGTCTAACCGTACTGATGAGCAGTGATACAGCGAAACAGATCTGTCTGCGGATATATATATATATATATATATATATATGTATTGGTTTGTTTTCTTTTCCTTTTTCAAAAGACATCCTATCTTGGCCGTATGTAGGAAGATCAGTATAACCAAGCATACCCGACCTATAACATCAAATAGCCCAAGTGAAGTCTAATCAAGACTAGTTGCTGCTTTCTGGGGATTCATACATAATGCACGTTTTAAAGCTAGTAGTATTTTTTTTATTCGGGGTGCGGGTCGAATACTGATCATATTCGGTCGGGTCGCCTATCGAAGAAGTCAGTTGTTTATTTATACCCGAAACATCTAGTGACATAGCAGCAACAACACTTAAGACGCACCTAGATTCGTCACTTAAAGGTGTATTCCTAATAATGGTGAGCTTGATTAAAAGAATGGCGGGACAATGTTTAAGAAAAATAACAAAAATACAACATTTACTAAGAGATATAAAAAATGGAAATTGTGGAGAGCTATGATGCCTACGTTCTGAATGGAAACGGCGCATAAATAAGAAAAATCAACAAACTTTAAAGCTAATAAGAAACACAAATATTTCATTAGAAACAAAAGACTGACGAACTGCTATGCAATATCAGTCCGGTGATGTTTATCGAATTGGCCTTGTGCCAAATACAAGCGAAGTTTCCACAATAAATGTTTCATAAATATAGTAGTAAGGAGTTAAATGAATCCAGCTTATAGTTGATAGTAGCAAAATGTGTGTATGTAGAAAGATTAACATGTTACTAATAAAGTTTGTGTTCCGTTACATTTTATGGCCGGCTGAGGAGGGAAAAGGAAAGTAAAGCAATAACGGAAATTGTATTTAGCGGACTTCAGTTTCTAAGAGTCAGTTAAAGATGTCTTATTGTTGTTGTTGTTTCTTTGGCGGCGAGTGAGTGAAGAGGAAAGTGAACGAATGCGTGACGCGACCTTTGTATGTCCGGGTCTTCCTTGAAGTTCCTTTGTTACATTTTAGCATGTCGTCTCTTTGCTGCTCCCATTTTGACTCACTGATTTTTTTCCGGTTAAATAGTGGAATCTAGTCATGTGACTGGATCAAAACGGCATACCCATTTTTTTAGGTGTTAAGGAAAATTGACCAGGGTCATAGATTAATTTCCTAACCAATGAGAATCCAGAATCTTAATTTTCACACAGACTTGTGAAATTTGCCTTGGTCTGGGTTTTTCCAAAATGTTTTCAGTTGTTCTAATCTATTTTTGTGGGTGTGCAATTTTACTCTTTCGTTTTAGTTAATTGTTGGGTGATATAGGATTTATATCCTATAATCCAGCATTGCAATAGAGCTGCTGAGAGCCCTAGAAGAATTCGGCATAGAGAAAACTACAGAAATAATAAATGAAATTTATAATAGTGGTGTAAAACTAGACGACCTAAGCAAGTCGATTTTCATAGCACTGCCTAAGAAGCCAGGTGCAAACGTGTGCGAACTCCACCGAACAATCAGTTTAATGAGTCATATTACAAAACTGATCGTCCGAATCCTGATGAATAGAGCGTGAAGCAGAATCAGGCTAGTGATAAGACAAGAACAGTGCGAAAAGGCAATACAAATGAAAGAAGTACTTGTATCTATGTTTTATCGATTATGCAAAGGCGTTCGACAAAATACGCCCCAAAGAATTGATGGAGATGCTCAGCAGCCTCGACATTTTTGGGAAATACATAAGAGTAATCAAGAATCTCTACTGGCAGCAAATGGCCTGCATACAGACAGGTAACGAATTCAGCAGATAAGCAAAGATAGAAGGGGGCGTAAGACCAGGATGTGTCTTTTCAGCGGATCTATTCAACTTGTACAGCGAGACTATTCTGATGACCCAACATGTTATGCCAGGATTTGTAATTGGAGGCTACAATTTGAACAACATAAGGTACGCAGATGATACAGTGCTGATTGCAGACACTGAAAGGAAGCTACAAAACCTCCTACAGAAGGTAGCTGTAGAGAGTGACAAAAAAGGACTACAAATAAACTGCAAGAAAACCAAATGCATGATCATTAGCAAAAAGAGCAGCCCCAAATTCCCAATTCACGTGGAGGATACTAAAATCAAGCAAGTACAAAAATTTAAATACCTGGGAAGTGTTCTAACAGAGGACTGTTACAAAGACCCGAAGGCGAATTGGCATGGCGAACGACGCGTTCCAAAAGCTGATTAAAGTATTAAAAGACAGGAAACTTTCATTAAAAACAAAGAAGAGAATACTGGATTGCTATGTGATATCAGTTCTTTAATATGCCAGTGAATGCTGGACAATATCGTAAAAGATGAAGGAAAAATTTAAAGCAATTGCAGTGTGGTTCTACAGAAGGATGCTGCGGATATCATGGACCGAGCATGTGAGCAATGATGAGTTTTTGGAAAGGATGAAAACGAAAAGGAAATTAATATTGAGCATTAGGAAGAGACAACTAAAGTTCATGGGACATGCAATGAGGGTGGATGACTTGGAGAATATGATACGAACAGGCCAGACAGAGAGAAAAGAGACAGAGGAAAATAGTGGATAACATATTTGAAAGTCCTGAGCAGGTGGATGACAGAACAGGGGTTGCATGGTGTTACAAGAAAAAGCGTGATAAGAGCCACCAGGGATAGGGAGACATGGAAGGCCATGTTCGCCTACGTCTTGAAAGGACAAGGAACATAGAAGAACATCGTACAGTCCTCCTATATGGTAGTGAATGCTACGCTTTTTACTCTAGATGATGAAGACACTTGAGACAGCAGGTATCTGGTTAAATAAAAGGATGCTCAAAATAAGATGGAAATAGAATGTGATCACCAAGAAGAGTTTAAGGATAACTGGAACGAAAAGGACAGTTGTATACAAGTTAAGAATGAGTCAGGTTAAACTTCTAGGATTAAAAGAACTTTGGAGAAGATATATGGTCATTTTCTAAAGGTAGTTTTTTTGTGGCACAAGTATCGAACTCACTACTTGGGGAATATACAGAAGACAAGAGAAACACTTTTCGGCGTTCGTTTTTTTTATTCTGACGGAATCTTAATGTTACTTGATACTTTATGGCGTCTTTCGTTATACCAGTGAGCCTTTTAGATTGTATGACATTTTTGTTTATCATTCGTGTACTTGATTGAGATTGTTATTTCCAATCCGTAGCTCGCATCTTGTGCTTTTCATCTTTCTAACGACCATCAATACAAATGTCGTAGTTTGGTACAGTTTTTGTTAAAACAAAATTTTCCCATTTCTTAGTACTTTGTCTAGCGTTTGAAAGGTAACGTACGCTATCGAAAAGCACCTTCGGATTCCAGTGTCACACATTTCTTCCTTTGTTAAAACACTTCCCCAACATTTTAATTGTTGTACTTGTTTTAATATTAGTACCTCTCATTTGTAATCTTGCATTTTGGGATCATCGTTTTGATAGCAATCATCTATTGTTTCTCGCAAATGATGTTTAATGACAACAAACAAATTTATATCGATATACCGTCTAAAATGACGGCAACATATATATTGATGTACTTACTATTGAGTGCCTTACATTAAAGCTTAAGAAACAATAATGCAAACTAAATATATATATATATATATATATATATATATATATATATATATATATATATATGTTTGTATATAAATAAATAAACAACTGTCTTTATTATTTATAGAGGTTATTTAGAGGATATTGGGTTCTGTAGCTTTCGCTGGTAACCAGTCTACAACAGAAAGCAATGCCTTCTGTGGGATAATCATCTGCCCAGTCAGTCATGTCTGTTTCAAGACATGATCGCCCAAAGCGTGTATCACGTATGGCACTTAACTGACTGACTGATATATTCTTCACTAGCACATAATCATTGCAAAAAATAAAATAACAAGGCCCTGTTAAAGAGCAAACACGCGGCAAGAGCTTTCATAACTGGTAGTAAAGTTTGATAACCGATAAAAAAGAGAATGAACTGATCCGATGCTGCTTCGCTATCGTCTTTCTCTCCATGAGCGTAACAGGGGCGATACGCTCTCGCCTACCGATTGAGCACAATACAGAAGTGGTAGAATTAAAAAAAAACAGTAGCTACTTACGCATTCACACATCGTTCATTCAGTAATGAATTTGAACACTCTCGGCTACAGGCGTGTGTTTACAAGCAAATGACAACCTTCCACTACCGGGAACCCATAGCTTAGAGGCATAAGCTCCGACTGATGTCAATTCGGTCGGGTTTCAATCCTGGCTTGAAACAATCGGATGTCTAACCGTACTGATGAGCTGTGATAAAACGAAACAGGACTGTATGCGGATGAATTTATATATATATATATATATATATATATATATGTGTGTGGGGGGGGGGCACAACGGTCTTTATTATAATAGAGAGAATTCTCGCTTTCCTTTGCTACATTAATTGGAGGTTTTGTAGTTTTCATTCCGTGTCTGCTGTCAGCTGCATATCTGGTATTGTTAAGGTATGATGCCGCCAATAATTAATACTGGTAGAATTTATTATTTTTTAATAATAGTTTGTGATAAGTTTTCAATTTCTCCCTTGCTAAACAAATGTCTTGACTGAATTCGAAACGAATAATTGGTTCACTATTTCCATTTTTTTTATAATCTTTAGTACTGACTCGCTAAGGGAGAATTATACTCTAAACCTCTTCAAGAATTAACGGTTTTCATTGATACATTGTACATTTTTTTAATTGAAAGATATATTTATACCTCAAAGCAGACATTTAAATTGTTACAATATGTTTTCAACATTTACAAAAGACGTTCAGATATTTCCTCTTTGTTAATCAACAAATTACAATCAAATTACAAACTTAGACAAAAAGCCGCTTATTTCTTTCTCTGGCCATTCATTAGAAGTTAGCGAAAAGCGTATATATCAAACGTGTAAACAATATCAATTTTTCTTTTTATCTTTTCAATGCCAAAATGTCAAAGGTTTGCGGTAAATATCGATAATTTATGTGTGTCTTCAAAATAGTTTGAAATAACTTCGTTCAAAATCTCTCGCTATTTAAAATTTAAAACTTCTCTAGACATATTGGTCTGCAAACGATATGAAATGCTTTTCATGCAGATCATTTGTCAATATTAAAAGGATCTGCAATAGAAAACAATATTTACGAGTCTAAAACAGTTTTGATGTCATTGTTGGCATATTGTTAACGATTTTACGCATGAAAGTTACTTCCATATGTTTTGATGAGGAAAAAAGCGATTAGTTTTAAAAACAAAAATAAGCTAAATTTTGAATTGCTATTTCAAAAGAGAATTATCCGTAGATTTGTAGATTGACACTACAATGACGTTCACCCTGTACAAGGCCAGAGGGATACTCGAGGTAAGGGCTACAGAGTAAGAGGCAGTTTATGCGGATAGGAGAGAAAAATAACGGTTAACACTAGACTTGAACGGGTTAAGAGTGTAGTGACTGGGTAAACATCATTTTATACGTCGGTTCCACAGAGTAGTCGTTCGTGAGAAGAAGCTGTTCGATTAGAACCTAATTCACAGCAATAGAAAACAGGAGGAAGGAAGTTGGCTTGTAATAATGTGGAAGGCATAGCGGGTCCTAGCAGAGAATATTAGAATTGTAGAACTAAAGAATGTAGTTCGTTTGAGCACTTCCCGTGGATGTAGCGATAGAACAATGAGAGACTTGTCACATCTCATCGGTGAGGAAGAGGTTGGAGGGTATAAAATATTCCCCGCCACCACCACATTGACACGTAGAAGCTTTTTAACTCTATCAAGACTGGAAAGTGAAGACTGGGAAGATACTTCATAAATATTACAACATTTTAGGCTTGTAAAGATACGGGACCGTACGATGAGTCAGGTACTTACTGAAGAAGTTACAGGAAACATTTTCCTGCACCTTTACTGATGGACCGTATATAGGAGTTCTACTCGATGTTAGGGGTGTGTTAAAGGATTAATAGCTTTTCAAAGGTTCATCGAAAGGATATCCATTCATCGTGACTTTGGTTGATCTGAACTTTCAATAACCTGTGTTTATCGTTCCAAAAAAACATAGACACGGGTCATTGAAAGTTCAATTTTGTCTAATCGTCAACCAGAATGGTTGAGCAAAAAACATATTTATATTGAATTTTAAAATTTATTTGGATCTTATTTTTTAGTATTTTGTACCCAAATTTGTTTTTAGTGATTTTAATCTGATTTATTTGTGTGTATTTTCTATTTTTATTTGCTGTAAAATATGCTGACCATCGTTTGTCAGACTTTCCTATAGTTGACGGCAATAAATTCCGATTATGAGTAGTAACAACAAAAAATAAATACAGATTCGGAACAAAGTCAAGTAATTGTACAGTCTGCAGACAACAGTCTTCAGTTTTGCTCAAAACAATTTCAGTTTGTGCCCAGTACAGGAGATATAAATGGGAAACTCATTGATTTGGAGAATTCTTGCATGTAATCAAGTATATCGTCCAGACATATTTGAAGCATAATCGTATGACTGACCATGGCAGTTTGATATCAGAATTTTGATCTCTAAGAAAATTCACACCAGTGTCTGTTGGATCCTTTACTCTAGGAAAAAAATATGGAGATGTGCATCAAGAAACGTTCTACAGGCTCCCAACCTTTAATATATCGGACAATAAATGTTATTTCATTCGTGTGTGATATGTCTGAAATGGAATCTACATCTATTAAATAATACACTGACTCTTTTACTTTTTTAAGAAAAGTACAAAGAACCTTTTGTTCTATTAATTCAATAAATTTCTAAAAATATTTGCAAATAAATATGACGGATTTTCTTTTCCATGATTTTTATACATTTTGAGATGTTCTTTCAAAAAAGGGTTAAGTTCACTCAGCAGCTCTAGATAGTTAAATAGTTGCCATTTCAATGACTCGATAATCTGGTTTTCTCCGTAAAATGGCAAAACTTTGGAGGCAAGAAAGTGAATTACAGAAATCAACACTTTATGCCAAGATTTCTGCTCTCAGTAATGTTGCTCAATTAATAAATAATCGACACTTTCAGTTTTGTTAGGCCTTATCAAATATACTGTCATGCACATCCGATGTTCTTCTCCATTTTCATGTTCTGCAATAACATGATGTGTTTCCAGTTCATGATCCCCGATGTAGCAAATGGGAACTCTTTCTTTGACAACAGGTGACATACAAAACAGTACAAACTACCTTGAGGAAGTGAATAGAAAAATCATTCACATTTTAAGCCCACATCATTCTGCAGTGATAAACACCTTGTCTTCATATTCTCTATTTAATGTGTTTCATACACTGCGTGAATTTTAAAGTCTGGTATCATGATTCTGACTTGATGAGGGTCTACTACGAATCCAGTAAACTGTTGTGCTAGTTTCATAAATCGGATCTATTTCTTGGATCGCAAACTCGTTTACTGATACAGATTTTGATCTCTTTTTTCTCGTAAAATGTCAGTACCAGCAGCAGCTGGAGCGGCAGGCAATAATGTTATGTCTGCTGAAACTGGATGATTAGTAGCCTGTGGATGCTATATCTGAAAGAATAGTATGAGTGGCTGCCGTTGCAACTGTGTTGACCCACGATGTTAATTTTGGAAGTTTTTTCTTCTTTTCTTGAACTCTCTTCTGTGCTCTATTCAACATATTACCTTTCATTTCTGCTGAAAAGGTCATTAACCTGGAAATATATATCTTAAATATTTAGTATTTATCCCAACACCAGGATGTAGGACTATACTGTATAAGCGTGATTGCAACAAGTCGTAAATATTTAAACATTTTACTTCCATGATGAACATGTCTTTCCTTTCATTGTACGAACAGTATTTATTATTAATACAAACACTGTTTCACCAAATTGCCGGACAAGACCTAAATCTAGCTTAGTGGTATAGTTAGGGTGTTTGATACTGATTTACTCTCACCTATATATAAGTCTACCAGATTATATTCAAGACTTCTCAACTTGCACAGTTAAAAACGCTTATTTATCAATATTGGAAATTAGTACTGCGTCATGTAACTCATAAACTTAAATAACTACTACATGATTACCGTATAAGTGTTCAAAGCTGTGATTTAATCTCAGGTTCAATCACTAATAATCTATGCATAAAACTATACTTGGGTTCATCTACAATGTATATATATATCCAATAATCATGTCATTTCTATTAATAATACTACAGTAGGTTTAATGTCTCTTCTAGTTTTTATAATGTTTAAATAAAAATATGTAGCTAGTTTCAAAAACTGATTTTATAAGTATTGGATGACGAAAGAAACTTTTCAACATAAAATATTCTTAAACATATACAAGTACAAAGTCAGTTTTATGAAAGACAATATCTGAAGAGAAATATGAATTTATTCCTTTGTTCTTGTTGCTGTTTTGAAATAAACATTGACTGAGAATATTAATTGTTTTAGTTAAGACAGCTGAATCGATGTTTTTGTTTTGAAATAAACATTAAAGACGAGCTGCCATTTTCTCAGCTTGGCGACAACTACAGAGAGAGAGAGAGAGAGAGAGAGAGAAAATTATAGAAAAAGAGAATAAAGAAATACTATTAACGCTACAGTTTTTGAACATAAAATAGATACCTCAACTCAATTTCGATATCTAAATCTTAAATTGTATTGTTAAAAAAAATTCTCGAAACATTTATTTTAGATATAATTGAAAGCTAAAGGATTAAATTTACTATTTCCAGTAAGCAAACTACTCTGGTGTATTGCAAACAGAAATTATATTTATTGGAATCTAACATTTTTCAATTTAAAAAAAAATCTTTAAATTTTTTCGGCAATCTTTAATCGATCGACATATTTCTAAACAAAAGTTAATTCGCAGTTTTTAAAATCTTGCAAAAATAAAATTTACATCCTTGACTCATGAGGTTTGGAAAATTAGCAAATTTGATATTAAATTGATCTGATTTCTACAATTAATTATTTATAGCATGAAATTTAGAATAAAACTATTTCTTGAACATAAGTGATATAATTGTACACTTTTTTCCCTGCAACAGGAAGAAACTCTGAAACACATGACCTTTTAATCTACACAGAAATTACGTTACAAAAAAAACCAAAAAACAAACAAATTCAAATACGTAAATTTTTTTTTAAAAATAGCAAGGCACGCCCATTTGTATTAAACTTTTTAATTTTCGATTAGTAAATAAAATCTTCGCTTAATAAGTTTTTAAACTAACCCAAACAAATAATGTTTGCAGCATTTAAAAATATTTTTGAAATTTTATAAATTGTTATAATTAAAAAAATGTAACCATTTCTTGTCAAGTTTCATTATTAATCGAAAAAAAATTTCTTCAAACTATAATGTCCTTAATTTAAATTATTTATTCAAACAATTTAAAGCTTATCAAATTAAATAATGCCATAGGTATGCATTTTTTATTTTATTTTATTATTTCATAGGGAGCAGATTTTCGGAAATTAAGGCAAAACTTTTCCTAAAAATAGTAGATGATTTAACACATCACTCAATAAACCCGGGCCTGACATATAGATGACGCCACTAATAAAAAATCCTTTTGATTTTTTATGAAGTACTAAACTTCAAGTGACACCGTGAAAAATTTGGGCCCAATCATTATTAGTTTACTAATTGCAGTTATTCAAAACAATGGAAAAATCCGAATTTTGTCTGTTGATAAAGTATTGCTTTCTGGTAGGAAAAATACAGTTCAAGCAAAGCACTTGACAAGTGTTATTCGGATTCTGCTTCGTCGGAAACAACGGTTAAGAGGTGATATGTTGACTTTAAACGCGGTTCTACAGACAAAAAGATGCTGAACATTCAGGTCTCTCAAAATCGGCAGTTGTCACAGAAAACATAAGAAATCCACAGACATTTTGGCCGATCGCAAATTGAAAGTGCGCGAAATAGCAGAGGAATTGAACATATCAAAAGGCAGTGTATTCGCCATTTTGTATGGAAACTTCTCAATGAGAAAGCTGTGTTCAAAGTGGGTGTCGCATTTGCTCATAGTCGATCAAAAACAACAACGCGTCGATGATTCAGAGCGTTGTTTGCAACTGTTTTGCAACAAGGAGTTTTTGTGTAAATATGTGACAATGGATCCACCAGTTTACTCCGAAGTCAAATAGGCAGTCAGCTGAGTTGACAGTAGCAGGTGAAAGCCGTTCAAAGCGAACAAAGACTCAACCATTAGCAGGCATGGTTTTGGCCTCCATATTTTTGGATGCGTAAGGTACTTTGTTCATCGTTTACATTGAGAAAGAAAGAACCGCTAATATCGAATATTATATAGTATTATTGGTGCGTTTGTTGAAAGAAATCGTCAAAAAACGGTTACAAATGAAGAAGAAAAATGTGATCTTTCACCAAAACAACGCACCATTTCACAAGTGGATCGCAACGATGGCAAAACTACATGAATTGAGCTTCAAATAGCTTCCGCATCTACCCTATTTTTCAGATCTGCCTCCCAGCAACTACTGGCTGTTTGCAGACCTCAAAAGTATGCTTCAGGGAAAGCGATTTGGCTGCAATGAAGAAGTGATGTCGGAAACGGAGGCGTATTTTTAGGTCAAAGACAAATTGTTCAACAAAAAGGCATCGAATTGTTAGAGAAGCGTTGGAATCAGTGTATCACGCTAGGATGAGACTATGTTGTTGAATAAAGTCAAATTTGGCCTAACAGTTGTTGTTTTATTAGTTTGGCACGGGATTTATTGAGCGATGTTTTACATTTGTAAACTTGTTGATACTTATGAATTTATTCTATGGCATGTATCATTCCAAAGCTGAAATCGTATATTTCCATTTGATATATATTTCGATATAAATTTTATTTAATTTCCATTTCTATTCCAGATATACATTATGTCCACACGGTTAACAAAAGTTTTGTTAACTATTTAACAAAAAGAAAACAAGTTTTGAAGTGATTCTGGAAAGCCGAGAGCGTGGCATCATTACCCCTCAAATCCGCCCGGTTGACTTTTTCTTGTGAGGCATTTTCAGAGAAAAAGTTCACTCAGCAAAGCCCCGTATCATCGCTTAACCTAAGAAACACATCTGACCTACCATTGCTCAAGTGCCGTTGGAGCTGTGCGCCAAAATATGCCCTTCAGTCCCTGGAAGATTAGCAAAGCGCATTGAGCTCCATGGAGAGCATCCGGAGCTTTAATAAACATAATGTTTTATGTTGCAAAAAACTTAACTCTACCATTTGTGGGTTTCTATATAGCAGTTGCTTATTTGTTTTATGTTACAAATATTATCATCAAATAAAACTATGTAGTTACTTATGGCGGAATCTGCTATTCTTCAATGGGTGTATATAAACTTTTTTTTTAATCGTTTCATCCCGAGCAAGGCATTCCACTGCCACTGTAGCGCAGGGGGTTGCATAGCGAGTGATGGGGAAAGGATGGTTAGATACAGGAAATGTCAGAAGGAGGGTGATAGACGGGTAAGTGTACCGAGAATGGGGTTAGTTAGATGGTGAGAGTGTTTGAAAGAATAGCTGCAAGTTAGTGTGTTAGGAGGTGTCTATTGACCTTACACTTAAACTCTTGGAGATTGTAGCCGTCGGGGAAGCAGGCATGTGGAAGGGAATTCCACAGGCGGGAATAAACGACTTGCATTTTTTATGCCCAATATTATGTTTGCAAAAATTATACACATTCATCATATAATCAGCATTATTAAATAAATTTCGATATTCATAACAAGATATATTAAGTGATTTTGTGTGTTCTGCTACACTAGATTTAACTTTCAAACAAAAGCCGACACTTTTCAAACAGTGTCCTGCGTATAATAATTATGATTTTCTTTTCTGTTTTGTTACATTAATCCTTGAAGATGACTCATTTTGGTCGAAATCTTTGACCAAATACGAATTTTGGGAATGTTTTTACATCTAAACTAGCTACATCTCCAAATATTTTTTGCATATTAAAAAGATTATCAATAAATTAAATAGGTATAACATGTTTGTTTTTCATAAAACAAATGTTTACAAGTCAAAATGATGCCAAATTATGTATTTATATATATATATATATATATATAATATATATATATATATATATATAAATACTTTTGATGTATGTTGTTTTTATTAGTTAAAAAACTCAATATCAGTGATAGAGCGTATGTTAATAAAAAAAATTGACGTTGATTTTCTTTAGCTTGAAACAGACTATCACCTAGAGGTATTGACTTCAACGTCCACTTATGTTCAGCATATTTTGGCATCAATATATATATCTTTTCTCAGTAATTAGAAAAGGGAAAGCACACTATTTCTCATCATTAAGAAGCAGAATAATTTTTCAGGATTAATAATATAACATCATAACATCAGGAATTGTAGTTTCTTAAAACGACTGAGAAACAAGCAAAAGCAAACAAATAAAAAAACTGTGACGTAATTCAACGACATTCATTGGTTAGGAGTTGCGATAAAGAACCGAGGTTAAGTCTCTTGTCAATTAGATGTCATTAACTATGGACATCGTGACCGACTAGCTATTTCAACGCGAGCCGACCATAATTTGATTGCCTTTACGGGGAGATAACCGGCTAATAGAAACAAGAATCGTCAGTGATCAGATTACAGCTTATAAAAGCGAGAGAAACCAGCTGCTCCTTCCCACCAATGCAAGTTTGCATCATGTCTTCATCTGTACTAACTTAACCCTATGGAATCTTTCAGCTTCTCTTTTTCTTACTCTTTTTAGTTTGCATCAATTTGCATGGGCGAAGTATCTGCATCTACATACGTGAATAACTGTCTGCCTGAATATGTGAAAACGTATTGAAAAGTTCTTACTCAGACCAAGAAAAGATGTCCCGACAGAAAGAGAAGCGAGACAGTGTTGAAATAAGAACAAGGAATCTGTCTTGAGACACCAACCAACAATGTGAACGTCTGATTGCAGCAGGATTTCGGAAACGCAAAATAACTTTATAAATATACGTGTTAAGGCGGCTTGCTTCTTGTTACTGTATATTTAAGCATTTAAAAAACCATATCAGATAGACATAAAATAAATAAAAACAAATATAAAAAATATTAGACGGCCCAAAGGAGGAACCTCCTTAAGCCACTATTAAAACTGAATTCCGTCGATGAGAAATCCACGGAAGACCCAAATAATTTTCCTCAGGCCTCGTGGGTGATTACCCTAATAAGGATTTCAGGCGGAAACCTTCGGGTCTGGGACCATTTAGATGTATTTTTCAAATCTCTTTTTGCTTTCTCACAATATTGTTCGCATCTGACGGCTGCTTTTCCTCCATTCCAGGCCGATGTGGAGAGAATGGGTGATTCTGGTCTTTCTGGCTCAGGAACATGCCACTCATTTTCTTTCCCTGTACACGCCGATGTGAAGGGAATGGGCGACTGGTATTTTCGGAGGCCATGACCTCCTCGGCGGAGGGTTTTGGATATTATTCCCTTGTTTAGGAATACTTTTTAGCATTCCCAACGCCCAGGAATACTTTTACTAGTAACACTTGCTTTAAAAACACTGACACGAAACCGGACACGGGTACGAACACGGATTACACCACTCTCAGCCAGATAAAAAATACAGTACCCAACAAGAGATTTGGTACGTGTATACTGCAAAACTCTCTAACATACTACAGATATTATTTTTGTATTTAATACAAAAAATGTGGCACAAGGCCGAATACGGGGATGGAGAAAGCTGGTCTTCATCTAGTCTTAACGTTAAACTTAGCTAGTCACAATCACTGACCCAGACATGCTACAGTATTCCTATCACCAAAACAGCACTTTCTTACTAACCTTTCTTTCCACGTCCACCATAATACCACAATGTCTCCGTGGAGTCCTAACTAAGCTCCAAATATGTACAATGATTGTCTGTGGGGTGGGGAAGTGAAATAACAATATAAAAAATCCCAATGAATATTTACAAGAAAAAACGCATTATATACAAGAAACTAAACAAAACTGTATTAGTAACAAACCCCCCACATATTCTATCACGTGATAGACACATCTGTTAACTGGACGAAATCGATGCAGGACTATAAATAAACTAAACCATTTATTCCTCCAACCACGCACACATGTATGCACACATCCAAACACAAAAACAAATACGAAAGTCACACCCGAAATACGAAAAGCGTCCTGCACCCACCAGAGAACTGATATATCTAGTCACCTAAGCAAGGGAAGGGAGGGGGAGTTAAACTAAAACGAAAAATGGGGACAGAAATAAAAGGCGCCAATGAGCAACCAAATACTAGCTAAGAATAAATTATAAAAGACAACTCAAGACAAAAATCAAGCCTAAACTAGTCTACATGAGGGCAGGGGTGCTTAGGTTCAAAGTGGTCGGAACAAAATCTTCATGCCGAACCGGCATCGATATGCCACTCCAAATCAGCTCCTCTCACTCGGCACAATCGCGCAAGATGTACTCACCTTTTGCCAAACTCTGATGGAGGGAGCCGCCGCCTTTCCGTCCTAATCTTGACTTTAAGCTGATGCTTAAAGAACAAGATTAGATTAGTCCCCATAGAGCTTCTTCTGACGCGTCCTCCATATCACGACTCTCATAACTTCTAGCAAGCAAAAGAACACATAGTGCTCAGCCTTCGTCAGTGGCGGCAACACATTGCTACAGACAGAACTGGCCTCGAGGACAAAGAACTTTCCGCGCAGTATGCGAACCATGATGCCTTCAAACTTGCACAGCGATACTACGACTCTGCACTGAAAGAAGGCGTGGTCCACGGACTCCACCTCCCCAGTGCATCGCACGCAGTTTGGAGACTTCTCCAAGCCCGCTGCACAAAGCCTCTTGCCGACCCAGTGGGCCCTACGTATCACCAGCCAGGTGAGTGATGCCTCATCATTAGTGAGACCCCTGCTTCATCCAGTTGTTGAAAATCAGTTCCAGCAGAGGGACAAGCACGGGCGACTGCCTCAAGTACAGTTCGTAGGGAAGACCATCTAATCCCGGAGACTTGTTGTGGCCAACTAGCTTCAGCGCTTCCCAGATTGCATCCTCTGTTATGGGCCCCTCGCACCCAGCCGCTTCAGCTGCCTCAAGGCGGGGAAAGTCAGCCAAATAGGTGGCGAACTAAGCAGAGCTCAGACCGGGCTCCCTGGTGAAAAGTTCCTGAAAGTAATCGCGAAATGCCTCACATATACCAGCGTTTGTAGTCACGGTCCGATTATCCGACAATGTGACGCTCGCGACATGTCGTTGGGAAGCTTGCCTGACTTCCTCCAATCGCAGTTCAGCGGCCATATTCGTCGTCTCGCAAGACATTCTTTTTAACCTAGCCCTAACTACCAGAGCTTGGTCCTTCCTGATAAGCAGAGAGGCCAGCTCGGCCCTAGCTATGGCTACGCCCTCACTAACACGGGATTTAACAGCCCGATCGACCTTTTCTTCTGTCTTTTGTTCTGCTAAACTAGCTAGATTGAGCCGACGACTATAGTCAGCAGCAAAAGACCTAATTTTCGATTTTAGCTTATCCCACCACCTGTTCCCAATGATAGCCCTCGTCAATTCCGGCTGAATCATTAGTTTCAGCTGGTGCTGGAAATCTTTGTCATCAAACAATGATGCGTTCAACTTCCAGTAACCAGCCAACCTAGGCTTAGTCTTATCTAAGTTTACCCGGACCTGGACGAGCCTATGATCCGAATAAACTATCGAATGAAAACTTGGACATTCTACGAGCCCTACGTCGATTTTTAACTAGAACTCGGTCGAGGTAACTGGAACGTACCACCGAAGTCGAGCCGCCACTATTTGTCCAAGTCCACACTATTTCCTGCGGATGCTCGTTACGATACTTATCGACAAGATCAAACTTGTCGATAAAGTCCCGAAACGGCCTCACGTCAGGATTGTTAGTACCCATATTTGAACCTATACGATCTAAATCGGGATCAAGGACGGCGTTCCAATCCCCCACTAACACTACCGAACGAGATGTCGTCAAAAACGGCTCGATCTGCCGAAACAAAGCAGGCCGCTCACCATGGACATTGGGCGCATAAACCCCAGTGAAACGTAAGGCCCTACCTTTTATGGTAACATCCAGGACGCAAAGTATGCCCGCCGAATCTGCGAATACAAGGACACACGTCGCATCCAAAGACTTGCTTACCAACCAGGAAACACCTCTCGAACGTCCATCAAAACATGCTGAAAAAAGATGAAAATCTTTAGACAGAATCTTCTCATGATCGTGAGCAAAAAACCGGGTCTCCTGCAAACAGCATACATTCACCCCGAGACTCTGAAGATCACGAACGAGTTTCGCTCTGCGAGACTTCGATCTCAGGCCCCGTGCATTCAAACTAGCTAACCAGAGTGTCATGATCGAACCGATTAAGGTTGCGCCTCCACATTGAACATAGCCGGGGCGAGGGCACCCACGGCCTGTCCCATTGGTCCTGTGCCGATTTCACTCTTAATGGTTCCGTCATGGGACATGCCGCCAACTACCAAGGGAAATGTTAGCTTCATAGCTCTGTACATGGAGGGGTGAACAAAAAAGGCGAGCCTCCCAGCACAGAACTGTCTTAAATTGGCCACCTCCTTATCTTTGCAGAAGGACATAGGAGGGTCCATTGCAAAGGCGCTATTCGCCTCCTCCATCATCTTCCACACATTGGAAGATCCAGGGCCATCTCTAACAACAGCCCTGGGAAAATTTACGGGGTTTTCTATGTCTTTCCCGTATAATTTGCGGAAATTCATAAGGCTTTCAGTTCTTTATGCCTTTTGGCCAGCTCTAAAGATTTTTCAGCTTGATCTTCAGTTACCTTGCAAACGTCTTTCCCTTTACTGTAGCATATGCAAGGTTTCCTTTTCTTGTCGTACTTCTTTTCTGAGTCAGAAGACAACGAGGGACTTCTTTGACGCTTCTCCTTCTTTGGAGAAGATTTAGGTGTTTGGCAAGGGGAGGGACTGGGTGTGGACATAGGAGTGTTAAGAGTAGGACCCCTTTTGGAGGCACTCCTTAAGACGGTCAATTTAGATGGGGTGGAGTTTAGCGATCTCGTCATTGGTAGTGGGGCCATGATTTTTTTGGTGGATGGACTGGACGGAACTGAGGATGAAGGACATTTAGACACCCCGGAATTGTTTTTAACCTGTCTGTCTTTCTGAAGCTGTTCTTTTAGTTTTCTTATTTGCTCGATTTTTTGCCAGGAAGGCTCATTCAGTTTTTGAATATCGGAAGCTGTTTCAGCGTAAGACGCTGGGGCGGTCACCCTCAGAGCTGATGGAGGGAATGGGGCTGTAGGTGTCTTTCGTTCTTGGATCTTCAGGGGACTGAGGCCCCGCTGTTCGGACTTTTCGCCTGCCCCTAGCAACGACTTGCCACTACCCTTCATCCTTCTCCTGACCCACATTTGCGGAAGGCGTTGGAGTCTGTGAGAGTGGGGGATTTGCCGCAACCGGAGGTTTGACCACACCGGTCCGAGCCGCTGCGGATTTTACATTTTCGGCCAGAGGGGTATTTTGGTCGCCAGTGGCCGGAAGTCCAGAGGCCTTCATCTCTGGGCAGGAAGAGACGAGGTGACCAGTCTCGCCACACTTCCAGCATTTTGGTTTTCTACCAGTCACAGTGCCTGGTATCCTCCGGCCACAAAAGTCCAAACAGTTGGGGATGGAGTCGAAGGCTTCCTTATCGTTCATAATATCAAAACTCCATCCCCCGTTCAGATTGTCAGAGGAGGCCCACAGGATTTGGCCATAGCGGGAGAAATAGGCGGCTAAATGTTCTCCGACATTCTGAGGAGGGACCTCGTATACTGATACGCTGGTCCTTCAGCGTCCTTCGTATTCTGTTCTTAATATTATATCTTTTGTTATCAATTCCTTACGCGCCATCTCCAGGCAGTCTTCTGCCGTGGGTAACAGCACGTCCCACATGAAGTATCTCGTGCCCTTAATTACTCGTTGGGGTTTGATCCCCAAGGACAGCAGTGTTCGGATTACTGTGTCTTTTGTAGAACGACAAATTTTGCGTGACCGCTTGTCGACTACAAAGACTGACACCATTTTGTGTTCGAACCTTCGCTAGGTTAATAATAAAACTTGGCGGAGACTTCCAGCATGAGGGCAATTCCCCAGCCGTCTTCTGGTCAGATGCTTCTTGTAAATTTTTCTCCGTCGTTTTTATAACAGGGCTACTTTTCTCATTTCGTTGGTCGTTATTTTTTGGATGGTTACTTTTCTTTTTATCAGGTGGGTCTGCTTTGGAAGAATACCCAAACAGGTCTCTTTTCACCGACCGACCACCGTCGGCCATCTTGGCGCCTTATTACTAGACTACACAATATAATTTTTTATTTTTATTTTTCCCGCTAAAAATAGTAATGGGAAGGGTAGGAGGTAAAGAATTGGGAACTGTTCTTAAATACAAAATAAATTACCGTAGCAAAGTACAAAAATTAACAGCGGCAAATAAAGCAAATATACGACAATGAGGTGGGGGGGGGGTGCACAAATATAGAATACAAAAATAAGACTTTTAGCCCGAGGGCTTTAAAACAAGCGTCCGAAGACAAAACAGGAAAATTACAAACTCACAAAGTATGAAATTATAAATGCAGGGAAAAATTAACGTATCGCCCGAAAGCGAAAATAAAATTAAATAATTTTTCACACGCAAGAAATTAAATAAAGTCAGCCAAAGGATTAATCTTTTGCTTTGGCCGAAAAGAAAGTGCTTAAGTACGCCCCCAAAAATTACAGTCTAACGTCTAACGACGCACACAAAAAAATGAAAGACAATTAACAGTTATACCAAAACGCAAAAATTAACAGTCAATCAAGAATAAAACAAGAATACAGTAAAAATTAAAAACTAAAAGGGAAAAAGGACTGAAAAAAATAAGCGGTTTACAAAATAAATAAAGTCGGCCTAGGACCGAGAAAAGAATATCAAACGGGAAAAATAAATAAAAATAAAAGAGTCAACTGGTACTGTCTTTTTTTTCTTTAAACAAACGTTCACTCTTTTTTCCTTTATTGGTATGTGTTCAAGAAGAATTAACAATTAAACAAAAAAGAAATAGGGGTCAAAAATAAAACGTAAGACTTTATGAAAGAAAGAAATAATATGGCGGCCGAAGCCGACCAAATAAAAAAATAAAAATAAAAAACTGAAACGAAAAACGAAAATTAAAACAACCAAATATGAAATAATATATAAAACAAAAGAAAAAATTCCAACTTAAGTCAAAATGAAGTTCTTTTTTTTGGTACTCAGGTAAGTCCAACGTAGGTCTTGGCTGAAAAAAAAAACAACAACACGGTCAAACGCGGTCAAAAAAAACAAAAACCAAAACAAAAAAAAAAACGAGCAGCCAGTCACTAACACGGTACAGACACCCATTCTTTGTAGGCAGGATTATAAGTACACCTTGGACGAGTCCATTGAGTCTGTAAAAAGGGGCGATCCCCAACAATTAGGCCAACCGAGTTTTAAAAAGAAAATGTATTTCATACTATTTATAGTTTTCATTTCAAAGTGGATAATTCTAAATGAAAATAGATAGGTTCTTTTGTAAATACTGCACAATAAGATGTGCATCAATATTATGACAAGATTGTCATTTCGCGGAGTAATACTGCGGTGCTAAGAAAAATGTCCAAATTATGTTCAGGGAGGGTCGCCGTGTTGCTCCATCCCTGTGTTTATAGGACATTAAAACTAACTTACCCCACGGACGTTAGAAGTATTGTCTTAGACGGACGGATTACGTCCGATGTAGAAACTGGTTCCCAAGGACAGTCCGTCGGGGTCCCTGCACTCAGAGATTTTTATCTCTTATGTGACTAGGAATTCTTATTTCACGTTTCAGATCGAATCGATGGCAATTAAGTTAGCCTGTTTGAATGCGAGGGGTCTGAGGGATCGGAGTAAGGCTCCCCGCCTGCTTCGGGACCTTTTGCCCTTTGGCGCGGATGTCGCCACGATCCAAGGGACTCACTTTTTTTGTAAGGCCGATGCTTGTGTGTTGTCTAGCGACTTTGTCGTTTATTCAGTATATGGGAACCGGCTGGCCAGAGGAGTTTCTTTGCTGGTTAAGCGTACTCTGGACGCGAAGGTGTATCTTGCAGCGAAAAGCAATGCGTTTCGACTGGTTACGGTTTATGCGCCCAATGACTGGAAGGAACGCATTTTGTTTTTACGGCGGTTGAAGCCCTTTCTGGTGGATTCAACGCGACTCGTATTAGTTGGGGACTGGAATGCCATCCTGGACCCCAAGCTGAATAGAGGGCGGGGATTTAGCGAGAAAGCACGTGATTGTAGCTTGGTTGAGTACGGGATCGTCGATAGATATCGGGTCGATCACAAGAGTGGGAGAATGTGGACGTGAGCTAATAGTTGGCCTTCTAGCTACCTGGATAGAATGTTAGTTCGTGAAGTAGACATAGATCTTTTAGATTGTCCCGCATTACAGTGGTTAGGCTACTCGGACCACAAACTTGTTTGTGCCCGGGTAGATTTAGAAAATAGGTCTAGAATGGCTAATCACTGGAAGTTCAACTTGTCCTTACTGGACAGGCTGGACTTTCGGCGCCAGCTAATTAACTTAGTGCAGCGGGCGTTTACTGGGGGAGTCATCGGGAATAAGTTGTGGAAGAACCTTAAGAATAGTATTAGGTCTTTCACCACCAAGTTCAGCAAACGGTTCAAATTAGATAAGGCTGACAAGGTGAAGACACTTAGAGCTAATTACTTCCGGGCGGAGCCTGGTGGGGATTCCCTAGAGATAGCCGTAACTAAAGAGGCTCTGAAGCGGTCGACTAGCGGTCGTTACATTAGTCAGGTAATGAGACATAGGTTAAGCAAGATGTCTTCCGAAGCTGTGAACATGAGCGCAGAACTGCGCAAGGAAGAGATGTGCGAGGCGTTTCGGCGGCATTTCGAGATCCTGATTACCAAGGAGCCTGCTCTCCGTGATGAGTAGTATCGCATCTATATGGCTGACTTCCCCCGGCTTTTGCCGGCTGATGCAGCTAGCTGCGAATGAGAGATTACGGAGGGCGAAGTCTACGCGGCTTTCAAGAAGGTCAGCAGAGGCAAATCGCCGGGTCTCGATGGTTTGCCCTATGAATTGTACTTGAAGCTGTCGCATATTTTGTCCTGATTTTCACTGTCGTGTTCAACAAGTGGTTCCTGCAGGGCTTCATCCCCAACTGATTCACCAGAGGTGTGATCACGATGTTGAGAAAAGGCAAGGATGTTGGGAAGGTGTTAGAGGGCTACCGGCCCAAAACCCTGCTAAACACAGAGTTAAAGATTTTGGCCAATATCTTGTCAAATAGTTTGCAATTAGTTGCTGAGTCTTTGTTGGGACCTGAGCAGACTTGTTATGTGAAGGTCCGAACATTTCTGAGCAACGTTTCCGCGTACGTCAATGACGTCACTACTTTAGTGTCCTCCCGAAGTGACATCGAGGTGGTACAGAAGGCGCTTGAACGGTACGAACAGGTCACATGGGCCAAGATTAACCGTAGCAAGTCGTGCGGCTTGCGGTTAGGTGCCTGAAAGGGTGTTACTTTCCCGGGGCCCTTCGACTGGACAGATGGCCCTGTCCGCATTCTTGGAGTGTGGTTTGGGCCTGACCTCTAGTTGGAGAAAAATTGGTAAGAATTACTGGCAAAGGTCGGCGCGTGGGTCGAGATTGGCATCGAAGACGGTGGTTCTTAAAGGGTTTGGCTGAGGCGTGTGTTACATACGTCTTTTCCATTATCTTTTACCGGTTGTCAGTACTTCCACTTGTAAACGGCGTAGGAAGGCGACCGAGCGTTTGCTATTCTTTCTTGTGTGGAGAGGACGCAAATTTTACGTCGACATACGTGTCTATTATCAACGTCCGTGTCAATGGGGTCTTGATATGCCGTACCTGATGGGCCGCAAGGTTGCGTCAAGGTTGGTTTTTCTCAGGCGTGAAATCTTGGAAGACTCATTGCTCGCGGGAATAGTGAGGTATATGTTCCCTAGCCTTTCTATCACTCTCCTCATCTCGAGGCGGTGCCGTAAGCATAGAGGGCGATCGAGTTTTCTCCTTGAATGTCTGGCGGCCTTCATATGAGGCCTGGCGGATTTGCCAGATTTTGAACGCTGCACCGGGTCGGCGATTTGACTGCTCGTATCGCGCCGCGAGAGCTTGAGCTCATTGATCGTGCATTCGCCTGCGATAATGTGTCGCTTCCGTTCTCGGGGATGAAGCGTATGTTGTTTCTGTCACTACTGGCCACGGCACGAATAGTGCTTTGGACGACGCGAAAGTAGGAAGTCTTGCGAGGTAGGCGTCTTTCAGATCAAGATTTGATCCAATATTTTGAGCTGGTGCTCAAAATAAAGGTTAGAACCGATTAGACACATTTGACTTCGACAGCCATCAGTAAAAGGTAGGTAAATGTGGCAAGTCTCTTTCGCGTGAACGGGGCTAGTTTTTATTTTCTCTTTTAAATATGCTGGCTGCATCGGGTTGGATTTCTTTTGGGACCCTCTCCTGGTTAAGATAGTTCTCTTTTGTGTACCTAGTTAATGTGAATGAATGGGTTCCTAGCCTGCACCCGGCTCTCTCTTTTGTTATGACCCAAGTCGAGATTCCTAACCTCCCCAGTTTGTTTTGGTCTACTTTTGATCTCGGCTTTTTATCTTAGACTTCTAGTTTCCCATTACATTAATTATTTTACCTCCTCCAACTTCCTTAGCGAGTGCGCTTCTTGATTTCGCCGCTTGGAGGAAAACAGTGGCCACTCTTTTTCTGGGATGAACGGGTTTTATTAACATTTATTTTATTTTAGTTTAAAAACATTATGTTGTATTTTCGTTTGTTTTTGTGTTCATCCCCCTCTCATCATTTCATTTTTCATTAAATGTTTAAAATTATATATTATATTTATATAAATACATTTTTATTGTCATGGGGTTTTCCACTTTTTAGGTGCCCCTCGTAAATATGTGGTAATGCGGTGCATGAAGGATTGGGAGATGATGGATGGGTTCTTTTGTTGAATGCTAAATTGTAATGAGTAATTGGGTCGTGATAGTATTTAGCTAGGTATAGGATAGATTACTGATGACCATCCTGAGTTTTTGCCCCCAAAATTCGACCTTGTGCCACAATTTCTGTATACTTTACTGTAATAAATATTGTGTGTTAGAGTGTTGTTGTTGTTGTTTTTCTTAGAGTTGTAGTGCTTGTCAGAGCAGTTGAACCGCTGCTCGTTGGTCAGCAAGAATACAGAATTATTACCCGGACTTACTTCTTTGTATATATTTGACTCCTACTAACAAGTATTCATGAATCTACTAAACTTGTACAGATTGTATATCTTTTGTTCAATATACTTACAATTTTCCTCTCATATTTGTTCTGTGCTATTATTATATTATGTGGTTTTCTAAACTAGAATCCACAACGCTAATAGTTCTGGCGGGTAGTATATATATATATATATATATATATATATATATATGTGTGTGTGTGTGTATGTGTGTATATACACAAGAGAACACACACACACACACACACACACACACACACACACACATATATATATATATATATATATATATATATATATATAAACTGTGTCTAGTGATTATATGCAAGTTATGAATTGATATAAAGAGTTGCGTCCTTAATGTTAAAAATCCTATTATGATATTGTTTAGATTTTACTCAATATTATTAACTTAGATATATAGTGATAGAGAAAACTATTGTTTTGGTTGGAAAAAATTTAATAAGTTAACAAAACAGACTAATTTGACTGTCAGTAGTTTATTTGCAACCATTTATTTTGATACTTTTACATTATTATACCTTGTAAAACTAATGTAAAAAATATGAAAAGATTTTGTAACAAATTCGTCAATTTCTTAAAGGGAAAACATAAAAAAAAACATTTTATTTTAAAAATAAAGGATATATAACAAAAAATAATAAGAACCTCCTACAATTTATTGCACAAATGTTTTTTTTAATTTCAGTAACTCTTAGCAGCCTGATGTTTAGATTTGCAATTTTAGCGACTGATAAGTTGTTTGCAGCAACTTTAACTGCCTCCCAGAGGTCACACTTGCTGTTGAATTGCCTTCTATTAGAATAACTATCTATTGGTTTAATGGGTTGTCATTCCACTGTTTGTAGTGATTTATTTTATTAAGAGCGCTCGATACTTAGTAGAGCATTATATTTGGTAATATTTTTAATGTAAGTTTATAATAAAAACAGTTTACTGCAACACCAGAGCCGTTGTGATTCAGTACTAATAAATAGTCAGTTATGTGCCATGCGCGATACACGCTTGGGCGATCATGTCTCGAAAGAGACATGACTGACTGGGAAGAAGATTATCCCGCATTAGGTTGCCATTGCTTTCTGCGGTAGACTGGTTGCCGACCAAGGCTAAAGAACCCAATCTGTCCTATTATTTAACCCATAACTAGAGGGAAGAGACAGATTAACACCTTTCCCAAGGGTATTTGCGCGTAAGTGAATGTAAGGAATTCAACTGGAACTCGAACTCGGTTCCCCGATTTCTCGTTCCGAGCCGATATCCACTGCGCCACAACGCACATCCTTAATAAATAGTACCAAAACAAAACGACTCGTGTTGCAGTAAATTGTTTTTATTAAAAACTTATAATTAAATAATACTTCCGTTGATTAATATAGACATATATCTATTCAATTTTATAATAATTCTTTCCAGTTCTAAATATGAAATAGCTAAAAAAATACTTAAAAATCTCATATTAAGATGCTCTATACTAATCGCAGTAAAAAGGGAAACTAATTATATAGTATACTAAATTTAACACAACCAACTTAATCATCCGCAATAACAATTCTGCGTCAACTTGTGTTTTTGGAATAGACCAACGATGTTTATTAGTGTAAATGTTTCTTGTGAGATGTATCGCTGACAAAAAAATTAATTACATATGTTATCCAGAGCAATATGATATTTATAAAGGAAAACTCAACATGTCATTTAAATTGGTTATAAATTATAATTAATTTCAATGAGCTTAATTAGCTCATTTCATCAGACCACATAATATTCTTTCCATTTGGTACAAAAAATTTTGCCGGAATAAGCATTTTCTTTAACTGAAGAGAAAGATAACAAATAAAAATAAAAAAACAAAAATAAGAAGAAGGAAAAAAAGAGAAAAAGGGAAAGAGAGTCAGGACTTAGGCATTGGCTTCAGATCAGCTGGGGGTATTCAGACCAGTCGTAAAGATGTTGACCGTTAAAGAAGCTTCTAATTTCATGGATACGTGTGTATGTGTAACCCCATAAATTAACCTGCACATGTACACTAACTTATATCCATATACACATATGCGTACATTTCCACATATACTTACAAATGTGACTTTGTTTATTCTTATATATACTTACCGACCAACACTTTTTCATGTCGGCATACGGATATTGCGTTCGTATACTCACATATACATTTCATAAAGACGGAATTTCCGCGCGGATTGTGTTATATATATATATATATATATATATATATATATATATATATATAATCATTTCACCCCGGGCAAGGCGTAAATTCCACTGAGGTGCGGGGGGCTACATAACTGAAAGAAAATTAATTAGAGGAAGGAGAAGAGGATTACAAACCAATTAGAAAGAAGCAATTGAAAGATGAAAATCCAGGTGTAATGACAGTTGCAAGGGGGAGGGAAAGGGAAGGATATACGGGATGGGGGAAGGGCTAGAGTCAAGTTGTTAGTAGATGAGTATTGACATTGCATTTAAATTTCTGGAGGTTGTAGCCGTCAGAAAAGCAAGAATATGGGAGCGAGTTCCATAGGCGTGAAGTGCGAGAGAAGAAGCTGAAGGAGTAGAATTGTCGTCTGCATTTGGCTAATCTAACTGTGAATGGGTGGGACCCAGTTGCCATTATGGTTGCACGAGTAAACAGCTGTTGAGAAGGCACTAGTGACTTAAGCTCATCCGAGCAGAAGCCATGAAAATATTTATAGAAGAGACAGAGGGAGGCCACATTTCGACGATGGGAAAGTGGCTGCACTTGAGTCGTAGAATCAGTACCTATCACATTACAGACTCTCCTTTGGAGCTTGTCAAGAACACTGAGGAGAACGGCAGAAGAGAGGTTAAGGCCGAGGAGGCGCAGTGTATTGCACTCAGGGAGAATCGCTTGGTCCATGCTTATTTGAGCAGGAGAGGTTGCCTGTGATGTTTGACAGACAACAGCTTGGTCTTGGACGCACTGAAGTTGACAAGCTACTTCTTGCCCCAATTCACCACAGAGTGTAGATCCCGTTCAAGGTCAGCAGCGAGATTATGTCTGACCGCCATGTCAGGTTTCTTACTTGCGCGGGATTATATTGTGGTGTCATCTGCGTAGATGCCTACTTGGGACTTGATCTCAAATACTCCCAAAATAAGCATATATTTTCATCCTTACTTACATCCTCACATCTATATTATATATGCTCATAAATGTGTTCTTTATACATACATTCATCTCCTTATATCCGCATACAATTATTGTGTTCACACACTCACAATTCTGTGAGGAGCGGATTCACGCGTGTATATATATATATATATATATATATATTTAATAAATTGAAATTGAAATAAATTGAAATAAAGTGAAATAAATATATGGATCGAAATAAAATTAATTGTATATATATATATATATATATATATATATATATATATATATATATATATTTTAAATCAGATACTTCAATCCAAGGGAAAAAAGCAGGAAGGTAAATTCCAAAAAACCCGATCCTAATTAATATTAAAAGTTTATTTTAATATTAAAAAATGATACAGGAAGAGAGCTCCATGTAATAAAATATTACAGAGCAAATATATATTAAAAAAGGATTAATTCAAAGATGTTGAATGGCCATTTCGATATGAAGATCCCCACGGGGAACGACACATCACCTCAGCAACAGAAAAAAAACCTTTCCGAAACTGGAGAAAAATTAGTCTACTTTTAATATATATATATATATATATATATATATATATATATATATATATAACGAATTGCAAACATTGTGTCTGTTTATTTTTAATAAATTCCGTTCATATTTTTCATAAAATCCGTTCCATATCACACGGATAATCTTTCGTGTATTATAACTGAAATGAGCTGTAAAGATGGCAGATGTTATTATTATTAATTTCTCAATGTACCCAAGTACTTTCAATCTCTTTCCGAGATCATCTTCAGAGGTGTTAGGTATGGTAACAAAAAATAACAGCATAAAAATAACAGTAATTTTTTTCTACTTCAAATGTAACGGTTGGCAAATTGCTTAGCGTTCATTAGAACGTGAAAATTATTCAAAATGGAACATTTTTTTATATGTTGTAATGTGATGGCCATGCACGTATTAAAGCATAAAAACTTCTTTTTAGAGACATTTATATATATATATATATATATATATATATATATGTGTGTGTGTGTGTGTGTGTGTGTGTGTGTGTGTGTGTGTGTGTGTGTGTACAGAAATACAAATAAACATAACCAGCGATGTCTTAATGTTTAAGACCAAGGCGAAAAAATACCAGCTAGTAAGCAAAAATGAAAAAAAATAGATAAATGATGACATAAAAAAAATTTATTTTATCATATAGACACTAAATATATATGTTTATATGTGTATATATATATCTATACATATACATTGATGCATGTGCGCATGTATCTGTACGTATCTTATATATATATATATATATATATATATATATTCAAACAAAAATTAAATCTATAAAACTAACCTTCCATAATTAATATCCTAACATTTTAGTTACTTCCAAGTTAGGTGAACAAACATGTTACATGTAATCATTAATATCTTATTGTAAATGCACAAATACGCGTGTGAGTGTATTTGTATATATTACATGTCACCCACATAAAAGCCTGTTTCGCTATATTACGTCTCATCAGTGTGGCTAGGCCCATCCACTTGTTTCTGGCCGGGATTGAAACTCGACTGATTTGGTTTTAGTCGGTGTCGCTACCTCCTAAGTCATAGACACATGAACTCGGAAAAAAGAAATTTTAATGTATTGTATATAGGTAGTGTATACACACGCTAGTCACGAAAAGAACTCAATTCATTACTAAGAGAGAGTGTTGCATATCTTGCAGAAATGGAAACTGTTTTTAAAATTTTCTTCTCTTGAGATCTCATTCGTAATGAGAGCATAATATATTAGTCATATATATATATATATATATATATATATATATATATATATATATGTGTGTGTGTGTGTGTGTGTGTGTGTGTGTGTGTGTATGTATGTATGTATATATATATTTATCTGTATGCATGCGTGTGTGTGAATGCATGAATGTATGTATTTGTGTACATACGCAAAGAAACCGTCTGTAATTAATACCCTAATGCTTAAGATACCAAGACATCAAATAACAATAACTAAATAATGGTTAATTGAAGGCAAATATTTATATTTGTTATTTAAGCATTCATAAAAATGTATACTGAAATAAAAACAGAATACATCTAGGTTTTCCAAACTTAAGAAAGCACCAAAAACTTCGTGAAATTTTAAGAGAGAAGACAGTCTGTGTCGCCGCAGGTAAGATTCTTACATTTATATTTAACACAAAAGAAAGAAAAAGTATATCAACCAATTTGGTGAGCGTGTACAGAGACAAGAAAAAATACGATGAAATAGAGAACTAACCGCAGCATTCTACATATACGAACATACACGCACGCACACACGTGTACAGTCACGTACGCGCACTCACAATTATACACACGCACACACATGATAACACACATTGAGAAAAGAAAAAAAATTCTACCACAAACCAATAAAAATGCATACATTATTTTCTAACTTAATATAAAAATAACGAAAACAAGAACAGAAACCGTCTATTGCTGATATCTTCTGACGAGTGGACAGAGCAATTACTAAAGGCCCGTCTACTAAAATTTATATTTTTGAATAAAAATATTTGTTGCAAAATATAATCTTTATATTTTGTCTTGAAAAAGTGCATCATAGAAGGAAACCCGTCGGTTAAATTAAGTTTTGCTTTTATGTTTTTTCACACACACACACACACACACACACACACACACACACACACACACACACACACACAAATATAAATATATATATATATATCCGTAGATAAAAACATTTATCAAAAGATAATATACGAGAGTCCTTAAAAATATATATATTAATCGTTAACACTAGCGTAATTTGTAAATCAAATTTTAGAAAACACCTCGTTATAAGTGAGGCCTTGTTCATTAAACAGCTCTCCCCACTGTCAACTTTAACTTGTTCCACGGTGTACTGAATATCTATTAAAAATATAAAGCTACCCACTCAAATTCCAGTCATACCCAACACAAGAGAAGTCGAAATGGCTGCTACTATAATTTCACAAATAATACATTCACACAGTCAAAACATGAAAATAAACCACAATGGCAAAAAAAAAAAAAAAAAAAATGGCTGAAAGCACTTGGGACAATCGACGATAAGGAAAGTTTTTGTAATTGCTTACTCACATCAAACGAGAAAAATAAAAAATTAATAAATTTTCCATGTTCGTTATATTTAACGAAAGATATTTCAAAGAAAGTTTCCTGCTTATATATATATATATATATATATATATATATATATATATATATATTCCTGGGCGTGTGTTGATGCCAGTACGTATATATATTTTTGTGATAGCATCTTCACTCTGTATATTTGCCTATTTGTTTTTTCTTTTTTTCTATTTCATTCCACACACACATACACACACACACACACACACAAACATACAAACATATATATATATATATATATATATATATATATATATATATACAGACTGTACGTTGAGGAGAGATATACAATATTCATATGCATATATTATATGTTTATATATATATATCATGTGCCTATCGAATTTTATCGTGTTCTCTTTCTTCTTGTTCTCTTTCGATTAGCCTGTATCACCTCCTCACCTTCTCCAGCAGATAAGTTGAAGCATCTTTAATCAAAGTTTGGCGTAGACGATCATCGGTGTCAGGCGGCAAAGACAACGAGAAAGCCGGTCTCTAACAAAGGGAGATAATAAGCAACAGGGACAAGCCGTGGGAGGTATTTTAATCCCCTCGATGTCAACATGATCAAGCCTCTTATCAGTACCCTGTGATTACACCTTGGACTTTATCTCATATATCTTTTGGAAACGAGATCGGCGTCTAATTACAGAGGGTTGGCATCGCCAAACACTGGCAGCGCTGTGAAGTGTTGCGCGAACGAGAACAGATTAGCTGCAGTTTGGTAGAAGAAAAACAGCTTCGTATCAAGAGAGTCGCTGTGCATTGCAAAGAAAACGAGCAGGAGAACAAATTTCAGGAGAGCAGTTACATCGATATAATTTCGTCAATCATGTCATCAAGTCATGTCAATGGCCCACAGATTTCCTTGATTTAAGATTGCTGAAGCTTTGACGTTTGTTATAGCGATTCCACTGATTGGTTAATACTTTTAGTACCAGATACTTATGTAGGCCTTGTTATTGGCATTATGATTTATTAAACAAATTCGTCAAAACGTTCATTCTCTCTAATAAATATATAGAGAGTTACACAGCAAATATATATATATACATTGCACCAATATTTATACGAAGGAAAGGTTTCTTATCGCTGTTTACTGTTTAGCAAATATCTCATATAGCATGAGTTATTTTTCACACTAAAAAAGCACAGCTGGCACAATAAAAAAAAATTAATGATATGTAAATCGTTAGCTACTGTTTCTTTCTTCCTTTTCTTTTATTGTTCTCGCTCAGTAATAATGTTATTCATGTTTTATTTTTTTTTATACTAGGTAGCACCATGCGTCTTAGTGGTTTTATTGCCTTGTTTGGGTTAATTTGATAAAAATACAGCATATCTTCCAAATTTCTAACTGGATTTTGATTAACTAAATTTTAGCACACAATATGAACCTGAATACTGAACAGTATTTAGACAAATTTTGTCAGAACTCAGAAACATTAGTAAATTATTTTCAGAATCACAGGTGTATTGTTAGAAGCCAACAAAATATTTGTCAATTACCAGAAACATCAAGAAAAGCTTTTTCAGAAGCATGGCGAAAATGATAGTTATCGTCCAACATAATAAAACGAAAAGTTAAACTTTTGTTACAAATAAAGAGAAAAATATTATCATTAGCCAGAGACATGGAGGAAGGGTTAGCCAGAAACATTGAGAGAATGACTACTAATGGCCAGAATCATGGAGAGACTTATTGAAAAATCATGGAGAAAATCTCGTGTTTAGATGCAAGGACGGAAGTTATGTAAGCGACCAGAAACAAGGATAGTAAGATTGTTGTTGGTCGGAAAAATGTAGAGAAAGTTTGTCAGTAGCATTTCGAGATTTTATTGGTCAGAATGAATTTAACGAAAAGAATTGTAAATTAAAAGATTTTCATTGGTCAGAGATTTTCATTGGTCAGAGATTTTCATTGGTCAGAGATTCTCGCATAACAAAAAGGAACCTCATGGTTAGAAATATATAAAAAAATCTAAATGGCCAGAAATGTGAATAGATGAATTGTCAGCGCACAAAAACAGAGATAAAATGATTTTAAGATATATGAGGAGAAGGATAATCAATCTCACAAAACACGAAATTGTCAGCAGCAGGGAGAAAATATTGTTCATTGTCAAAAAATTGGAGAGAAGTGAATCTCATTGATTAGAAACCGGGAGAGAACGATCGACAGAAGAATGCAAAGATTAAATGTCAATAGAGAGAAACCTGGAAAAAGGGTTTACTTCTTTGACAGAATCGTAAAGAGAAGTATTATGGAGTCAATAAGGGACCAAATGTACGTTACTTCTCGCTGGGGTTTTTAACTTGTATAGGAATTTGACTGAAAAAGGACTAACAACGCAATAATGTATCGTTCAAAATGTAGAATTGTTTCTTTAAATTTATATATTTTTAAAGAAGATTTCCTAATATTACTGGATTGCGATGTGATGTCATTTATTCAATATGGCATAAAATGTTTGAAAATATCGAAGATAAAAGAAAACCTTGAAGCAACTGAACTGTGGTTATACAGAAGAATGCTGCGGATATCATGGACCGAGCATTTGAACAGTGATGAGGTGCTGGAAAGGATGGACACGAAAAGAAAATTAATACTGAACATCAGGAAGATACAATTAAAGTTCATGGGACATTCAATGAGGAAGGAGGGCTTGGAGAACATGGTACTAACAGGCCAGAGAGAAGGAGAGACATGGAAAACAGTGTGTAACGTACTTGACTGGCCTGAGCAGGTGGATGACAGAACGGGGGTTGCAGGACGTAACAAGAGAAAGCGTGCTAAGGGATAGTGAGAGGTGGAAGGCCGTGATCAACTACGTCCTGAAAGAAAGAAAGAAAGAAAGAAAGAAAGAAAAGAAGAAGAAGAAGAAGAAGAAGAAGAAGAAGAAGAAGACACGAGAAAACCCGTAAGTAAAATAATATTGGGATGATGGTAGGGGTGAACAAACAAAGAGGAAAACAAATAATAGAGGTTCGAAGAACAGGCATAACAACAAGTAATTTGGAAGTTGAAGAAACATCCATCTTTAAAAAGAAATGTAGAACGTCCAGGTGATGTGCTAATATAATTTTCAGAAGTGATTCTGTAGTTTGTGTTGAGTCGATTAGAAATTAGACTGGTTAAAATAAAAACTTACGTTAATTGTTACTTATTGATGATTCAGCCATTCAATAGCTACCTTTTACCAAAATATCATTTTTCTTTGTATTTGTTCTATAATCCACACAATATAACGACGTCTCTCTAAAGTTCTATGTATGTATGTATGTATGTATGTATGTATGTATGTATCTCACTCTCTCTGTCCCTCTGTTTTGTCTCTCTCTGTCTCTCTCTCTCTCTCTCTCTCTATATATATATATATAGATAGATAGATATAGATATATAAATACATTCATATATACGCGTATACATCTCATATATATAACAGGCTAACATTTCCCCTCTTTCATTTCATGCATTTCAGGCTTAGGGAGTAGAGAGTCCGACTGACTCCAAATCGGTCGAGTTTCGATTCCGGTGGCATGTCTATCACACTGATGAGCTGTGATACAGCAAAACAGGCTTGTATGTGGGTTGGGTGAATAATATGTATATGTGTGTGTGTGTGTGTGTGAGTGCGTTTATGTTTGTATAGTTCGATATGTACATTTCTTGTGCTGCTTCTTGGGGAAAAAGCAAATTTGTTAACATTAGTAAAACCCTTCCAAAACGACTACTCGTAGAAATTTTCATCGGAATATATAACAGAATTATTGTAAGAATAAAATGGAAAAATTATTAGTTGACCAGAAATAGGAACAAAATTAAATAAATTGGCCTGGAACTTCGATTGAAGCTTTTACAAAAAGAAGAGGAGAAAGCTGAAAAAAGAGAGGGTTGGAATGCAATTTTAAAAAAAAAAGTTTTTAATCATTTCATCTCAAGCAAGGACATCACAAGTGTGCAAAGGGTTACAGTGAGAGAAAAAAACAACTGGATACAGTGGGTATTGAAGAAAGGATAAACGATGAATGTAATTCAAGAAGATAAAATGGACCTGTTATTTAAATTTTTGCAGATTGTATTTGGAAACAAGTAAACGAAAAGGAGTTCCGCACGCAGGAATTGTGGGAAAAGAAACTGTTATAGTAGAAGTGGCGGCTACATTTAATTATTTTAACGGTAAAAGGGGAATACCTAGCTTCCAGTCTAGTAGCAAGCTTAAATTCACGTGGACGAGCGACCAGGGAAAGAATCTCATCAGATTAGTTATCATAAAAATATTAATAAAAAAGATGGGGATGCCACGAGACGGCGGTGAGAAAGTGACTGAAGTCGAGTTGCAATTGGTCATCAATAAGAAAAGATTGATTATGATTGCCTAGACGGACAGAAAGGGTTGTCACAAACTTGATAAAAAGGATGGAAAGTTGCCAGAAAAATAAAGGAATGATTGTCTAGAGCAGAGGAATTATAGATTGTCAAGATGGAAAAAGTAAATATCGTTCATACCAAGAATGCAAAGTTTATGTTATCTACTCACCAACATTGTATCAGCAAAACTTGACAAAATTGTCAATATCCCAACTTTAGGATTAACACATCACCCAATAAATATTGGGCCTAAGTAATAAAACAACAACATTTAGATAAAATTCAAATTTATACATCAAGAATAGATTTCTTCTAGTGTGATACACTAATTCCAGCGTTTTTTTAACAGTTCGATGCATTTTTGTAGAACGATTTGTCTTTGTCTTCAAAATACGCCTCAGTTTTCGATATCACTTCTACAATGAACAAAATATTTTGCGCATCCCAAAATACGGAGGCAAAAACGTTTCCTACTGATTTTTGCGTCTTTGTTCACTTTGGACAGCTTTCACCTGCTGCTTTCCACTCAGCTGACTACCGATTTGACCCAGTAGTGAAGTGGTGGATACATGTTTCATCCATTGTCATATATTTACACAAAACTCCTTCTTGTTGCGTTGAAACAGTTGCAAACAACGCTCTGAATAATCGATGCGTTGTTGTATTTGATCGACTGTGAGTAAACGAGATACCCACATTGAAAACAGCTTTCTCATTGGAAGATGTTCATGCAGAATGATAAATACACTACTTTCTGATATGTTAAAGTCCTCTGTTATCTCACGCACCTATAATTTACGATCGGTCAAAACGAATTTGCGGAGTTTTTGGTGTTTTCTGGGACAACTGTTGATTTTCATCATCTCACCGCCCACAAACAATATAGATTCCGCTTTGACAGGTCCACGGACGACCTGCTAACAACCGTAACGGAGTACATGCTACAGGCCCTTGATGAGTCTGACGAGGCTCGCGCGGTTGCTCTGGACATCTCCAAGGCTTTCGACAGGGTTTGGCACCCTGGCCTCCTATGCAAACTACGCGGTTATGGTATTACCGGTCACTTGCTTGACCTAATCCAATCTTTCTTAAATAACCGTAAAATGAAGGTCGTTCTGAATGGGCGTGCCTCTTCGTCCTACAGCACGAATGCTGGTGTCCCACAGGGCTCTATCCTGGGCCCGACGCTCTTCCTTATTTTCATCAACGACCTCCAAGATGAGATCAAGTCCCAAGTAGGCATCTACGCAGATGACAATACAATATACTCCCGCTCCAGTAAGAAACCTGTCGTGGCGGACAGACATAATCTCGCTGCTGACCTTGAGCGGGATCTACACTCTGTGGTGAACTGGGACAAGTGGCTTGTCAACTTCAATTCAACTAAGACCAAGCTGTTGTCTGTCAACCATTACAGGCAACCTCTTCTGCCTCCCATAAGCATGGACCAAGCGATTCTCCCGGAGAGTAATACACTACGCCTCCTCGGACTTACCCTGTCCTCAGACCTCAAATGGAACCACTATATTTAATCCATAGCAAAATCTACTGCTAAGAAGATTGGGTCACAATGTCGATCCAGGATGTTTTTTCCACCTGAATCCATCCTGCATATATACAAGTCAACCATCCGTCCGTGCATGGAATACTGCTGCCATTTATGGTCAGGTGCCCCTGCCGTTCTCCTCAGTGTTCTTGACAAGCTCCAAAGGAGAGTCTGTAATGTGATAGATACTGATCTGGCGACTCGACTGCAGCCACTTCCCCATCGTCGAAATGTGGCCTTCCTCTGTCTCTTCTATAAATACTTTCATGGCTTCTGCTCAGACGAACTTAAGTCACTGATGCCTCCTCAACAGGTGTTTACCCGTTCAACCAGACTGGCAACTGGGTTCCACCCATTCACAGTCAGGTTAGCTAAATGCAGACGACAATTCTACTCCTGCAGCTTCCTCTCTCGCACTTCCCGCCTGTGGAACTCACTCCCGTATTCTTGCTTTCCTGACAGCTACAACCTCCAGAAATTTAAATGCAAAGTCTATACTCATCTACTAACCACTGGCCTCTAGCTCTCTCCCCTCCCCTGTATAAACTTCCCTTTCTCTCCGCCTATGTATCTGTCATTGCACCTGCTTTCTCAGCTTTCTATTGTTCCTTTCTAACTAGTTTGTACTCCTTACTCTTTTCTAATTAATCTTTTTACACTTACGTAACCCCCTGCACATCAGTGGCGTTTCCGCCTTGCTCGGGGTGAAATGATTAAAAAAAAAAACCTGAATGTTCAGCATCATTTGTGTCTGTAAGACGGCGTTTAAGTCAGCATACCACCTCTTGACCGTTTTTTTTTCCGACGGAGCAAAATCTGAACAACACGTATCAAGCCATTGTTTTATTGATCAGTATTTTTCCATCAGAAAGCAATGCTTTATCAACATATGAAATTTAGATTTTTCCATTGCTTTGAAAATTTGCAACAGTAGCTTCACTTAAATAACTGTAATTTTTTATCCGGCCCAATTTTTGTCACGTGCTATTTGAAAGTTAGTACTTCATACAAATCATATGGCTTTTTTATTCGTAGCATCATCTATATGTAAGGCTCGGGACTTATTGAGGGATGTTAATCAATACCCTCAAAATTATAAGAGATTTGGTCAGCCGAAACACAAAAAAACAACACTTCAAAATTGTATTTTTCCGGTCAAATATAGACTTGTCTAGAAAGCGGATGTATAAATATACAATGCATAAAAATTAATACACACTGCAAAAAATCAAATGTGCAAAGCTGTTAAATATAGAATATAAGAAAACATTATTAAGGAGAGAGCACAAGAAAAGAACACGAATTCGGATGACAGAAGAAAACGTTTGACATTTCAAGATCAAAGTTTATATATATATATATATATGTATATATATTGAAAAATGTCAATCGTTATATATATATATATATATATATATATATATATATATATATGTATATATATATATATATATATATATATATCACACAATCGACATATGTAATATATGCATATCGTAGGCCGAACAAGATTATTAACTAATTTGTTTTCTAAAGGAGTCCATTATAATCTGGATAAGGAAAGATCGAGAGGCGAACTCATAGGTATACTATAATTTTGTCTGTAAATATCACAAAAACAACTAAAATGGTGTAAATAAAAATAATGATAATAGTATATTGTTTCATTATTTTATCAAATAAGAACTTCATATCTGTTTATGGATCGCGGGTTTCAAGAGTAGATGGAATGTTCTTTTGATTTTGTGTTTATCACTTGCTTGCTGGATTGTTCTTGAAGTTCCTCAGAGGTTTTCTTCCTGTAAAACTTCCACTGGTAATCAATACAATTTTCCTTATCCGTATTATTATTATTATTATTATTATTATTATTATTATTATTATTATTATTATTCTATTTCTGCTATGGTCACACTACCTACCAAATCTGAAGGTAGACCTAAATCACGTAGTGGCGTGTTGTGATGAATAAGTTTCATGATATGCTAATGCTATTAGGTATATAAGACATAGTAAGGAAGACAATTTCACCATGAAATATTTCTCTGTTGATGTTTATTTCACCAAACATATAGATTCCATTTACATGATTGAGGTGAAGTTTTGTTTTCTATATCAATATACTTTGTTTAATGAAACCGATGATGACGGGTGATATCTTGTATATATTTAAAGACTTTAGGATACAGTCATGTCCTACACTGTCGAATTCTTTACGGTAATCTATCCAGGCAGGACTAATATTTTTCGTTGTGTTGAAGCTGTTTATCAAGATTTTCGTATTAATAAATAATTGATCTTTACATCCGTAAGACCATGTTTGCATCTTCCTTGTTCAAGAAATATTGTGCCTTTTTATTATTTAAGAAAGAATATGTTTATTTTGTCAGTTTGCAAGTAATGGGAAGACATATAATTGGCCTGTAGATTTTTGGGACATTTGTGTCACTATTCTTGGATAGAAGGAAGGTAATTCCCTTGGTTTCCCATGCCCTAATTTTAGTAGGATCATTCACTATTTCTTGAAGTTCTTTTGTTAGATTTTTATTTGCTTTATTTAGCTAATAGTACTAAACATTAAGAATTTTATTGATTCCTGAAAATTTTTTGTTGTGTACTTTTTCTATGCACATTTATAATTCCCTTCCGTAATTCCAGGCCATATTTGTTTTGGTATATTTCTTGAGTTGCGGGTTATTTTTGGGGGTCATACTTCTCCTAGATGGGTTACCAAAAGGCAGGACGCAATTAGCTGTCAAAAAGAAAGACGGTGAAAAAAAGACATCGGAAAAAGAAGCTATTTAATGAAACATACTAGAGATTTATGTTTAAATAACTCATTATATATGTTATTGTAACTTACCCATATGATACATGAACTCTTCCAAACTATATATAAGCATCAGTTCTGCTTTGTAGAGGGCAGAGTGGAGCGGTCATACCGATCAAGACTCTGTTTTGTTAAACTCTCTGCTTCTGAGGTTCCGCCGAAGGGCAGTATCTTGTTTGAGGTGAAAAAACAAGAGCCCGACCTAGCCTTAAGCTGGGTCTACAAGATATTTTTGGCTGAGATTAAGGCCTCAGAAACTCTACTTTAATTGACATTGTGTCTCATCCGCCTTGGTAAGAAGGTGGTAAATACCGAGAGCGAGAGCGGAATCTGTTTTAGCAGATAACTCTAACAACCGGACTAACAGTCACGCTAATAATCTTTCATTGGTATATGTTTGTGCGATTGTCTTTGTTAAATATATTTGTTTAATTCTATTCATTCTTTGTCTTTGTCTTGTCTTGTGTCAACAAGTGCACAACAATATATTTATAATTCTGAAAAACGAGATTGTTATTTTTATATATATTTACTGTTGTTGCCACTGCTCTTGTTAATAAGATTATCTGTTAATTATTTAAAGCATATTATTGTTATTGGTACTAACTTATTCTATATGCCGTCTCACTTGAGAACGTAGGCAAATATAGCCCTTCACATTCCCATATCCCTAGTAGCTCCTAACAAACTTTCTTCTGTTACTCCTCCCAAACCCCGTTCTGCCATCCATTTGCTCACGCTCATGAAGTATGTTACGCATTACTTTCCCTTGTCTCTCTTTCCCTCTATATGACCTGTGAGTATCAGATTCTCTAAGCCCTTCTTTCTCAATACAAGTCTCAGGAACTTCAACTGTCTTTTTCTGATGTTAAGTATTGGTTTTCTTTACGTTTCCATCCTCTCCAAAACCTGACATGTTCGGTCCTTAGTATCCTTAGCATCCTTTTGCAGAAGCACATTTCGGTCTCCTCAAGTGTCTCCCTCATATTCGAGGAGATTTTCAAGCATTCACTTCCATATTAAAGAACAGGCATTACATAACAATCCAGTTCTTTACTCAGCACATGAAATCTATTTTTGACCATGCCAATTCGCCCTCGGATCTCAGTGTCTCACTTTCTGTTCGCTGTTAGAAAACTTCCCAGGTATTTAAATTTTTGTAACTGCTTCATTTTAGTATCCCCGGCCTATAGATGGCATTTTGGGCTCCTCTTTTAGTGATGACCATGCACTCAGTTTCCTTGTAGTTTATATTTATTCCTTTCTTTCTGCTTTCTTCAACTACATTTTCTAGGACGTCTTGTATTTTTCTTTCCGTGTCTGCTATCAGCACTATATCACAGCAACGTATCATCTGCGTATCTTCAGATTGTGGTCGCAAATGACGACTCCTGGTATAATTTCTAGGGTCTCTTTTGTCTCGTTGAATAAATTGAATAGATCCGGGGAGAAGACACATCGTTGTCTTACACTCCTTTCTATCTTTGTATATCTGCTGAACTTATTTTCTGTCCGTCACTATTTCTGTTGACGAAATTGTCAAAATGTAATGTAAAAAGAAAAAGTTAACATTTTGTTAATAAAGTTTAGAATTGTTACAAAGTATAATGTATCGATGCTGTGAAATAATAATCAAATAATAAAAAAGGTTTACTTTTATTTAAGATAATAAGATTAAGTGGGCAATCCCTGCAAATCGGAAAAATAAATAATACTTTACTTATTAATTAATTTAAACTAAGAAGTGATATTATTTATTGCAGCATATTTATAATAAAATACATGATTATTGATAACTTATTTGTTTGCATAAAATCATATATATATATATATATATATATATATATATATATATATTGTTCTATCATTAATGAATTTAAAGACTCTCGGCTACTGGTGTGTTTACATTGTATATAACACGCTAAAGTCCGCCTTTCTACCGAGCGCTCATAGCTCAGAGGTAGAATCGTCGACTAGTGCGCAGGTGAAGAGAAGAACGAGAACGCAGATGTGAAGAAAGCTGTACGAGAGTTGAGTGAAAAGGGAGAAGAACATGATATAAAGGTTGTCAGGAAAAAAGGATGCGAGTCAAAGAGATAAGATACGATAACTTACATGCCATTTAAATTCTTGGTGATTGTAGATCTCAGGAAGCAAGTATACGAAAAAGGCGGAAAGTGCGAGAAAGGAAGCTGAGGAGTAGCGGTTGCGGTTACATTTGTCAAAGGGTGGGACCTAGTTTCTAGTTTAGTAACTCGAGTAAATTCATGCAGGGGGCACCAGGGAGCTAAGCTCATTCGAGCAAAAGCCGTGAAAATATTTGTAGAAGAGACAGAGGGAAGACACATTATATCGGTGAGAAAGTAACTGGAATTGAGAGACCAAGTCGGAGTCAATTACACTGCAGATGGATTTTGTCAAAAAACCCTAGATGAATAACAGGGACACCAGACCAGATGTGATAGCAGTATTCAATGCACGGATTTATACATGCGCAAGATGGATTCAGAGGATTCAGAGGAGAAAAACTTGAGGGCCCTACACAGTGAACCGACCTTCCTAGCAGCTGATTTAACTACGGATTCAATGTAGTCATTCCACTTGAGGCCGGCCATGTTTTGCTTTCAGTGCGACTACACTGGGATGTAGAAGATATTCTCTACGGTGTTTAAGGGAAAGCAGCTTCGTTTTGAAAGGATTAAAATTTACGAGCCATTTCTTACCCCAGTCCATCATAGATTGGAGGTCCTTTTCAAGATCAGCAGGATTAGACCAAACAAGCATCCCCTTATACCATAGCCCTGTAACTTGCGTAGTAGGCCAGCATGCAACACACTGTCAAATGCTTTGGAGATATCTAGAGCAACAGCTCTAGTTTCGCCGTTCTTATCGAGAGCCGTGTATATATATATATATATACTCTGTGACGGTCCTTAGCACATCAGCAGTAGATCTGTTTATCGTAGAAGAGGCCTTGGCCTCTGAGATTTTATACCAATTCAGCATTGAACACTTTGCCAAAAATCGGTAGGAGACTGATAGGGCAATAATTTGAGGAGTCTGAGGATTCTCCAGAGTTCTTATATACGGGAACCACAGTGGAAGACTTCCAGCAAGCAGGAAAGTAAGAAGCAGGAAAGCAGGAGTTGTAGAGTCTTGAGATGACAGAGAAAAGTTCAGCGGCACACTTCTTCAAGACAGTGATTGGTATTTTCGCTCGCATTATGGGGGCCAAGCTTTATTGTAGCACTGTATGCAGATTGAAGCAAAATACTAAATGAATGATTAAAAATTATGTCCAGAGGTAATCATACCCATAAATACATATTAGGATTATATAAAAGTGGATGGAAGTGTTGTGCTAAACGACTCCTCCATAATTTTGAAAATTCTCTTGATTGTTTGAATATTCCAGTCGCGCGCGTTTGAACATCGGTTATTGTAAATCGCTTTAACGTACTGAAGGGTTAAATCTTAGGTTGCAGAAATAACTAATTTTCAAATGAAATTTATGTATAAGCACACACGCAGACACACACACACACACACACACACACACACACACACACACACACACACACACACACACACACACACACACACACACACACACACACATATATATATATATAATCATATAATTATGAATTAAATGTAAATTGCGACACGGAAATTTTTATGTTTCGAGATAGAATCTCATCATCAGGCAATGTTAGATATTGGTTGTGAAAATTATTTACATTTGCACAACTAACATCCAACATTACCTGATGATGAGATTATATCTCGAAACAGAAATTTCCGTGTCGCAATGTACATTTAATTCATAATTATATGATTATATTAAGCTCTACAACATTTATTGTATTGAGCACTGTTTATATAAAAAAATAAATGCCAGGGGACTCAAAGACGTAAAACCTTGGATTTATATATATATATATATATATATATATATATATGTATATAAAAGGATAAACTTCATTCTTTCACTCATTTGTTTGCCCATCTTTATAATCAACTATTTCATTTAACGTTTTGAAAATACTTAGTGTTGTCTCAAAAGAATATCATAGTATTTCTACGAAAAAGTATGATAGTTATTCTAAGAAAAAAAAATGAAATATCTGCTACTAATATCGTAGTCTTTAACGAATATACGAATAATAAGAGATAAGAAAACTAGTTGTTTAATCAAACCGGATTATTAAATAGAAACAGATAAATTCAATAATAATAATAATAATAATAATAATTCATATTTACGTTAAAACTAGTAAAAATAACAAAAAATCCTATTTACGTTTTTAGAGAAAACAAATGATTAAATAGTTAGCAGCTTCAAAAAACACGTCATTCTCCCTGAATTCTAACTGCGTTTTCTTCTTCTTCTTCTTCTTCTTCTTCTTATTATTATTATTATTATTATTATTATTATTATTATTATTATTATTATTATTAAAAGGTTGATTAATGGTCTCAGGCAAAGAATGTCTCTTAAATATTTTATTTATTCTTGTTTATGCAAACATTGGTTAAAGGTTTAGAGCATCATACTTTCCACTATATTTTCCTTCTCAAAATGGCGAAAATTGTGAACGTTAATCGTAAATTTCTTTTGTTTTCTTTTTACTTTTCAGCCAAATTTTAATTTCATTATAGTAATCTTCACTAAAAACATAACTCTTTATGTAAAATCAATGCCCAAATACAATATCTTTCTATTTTAAAAATTATTTCATATAGGAAAAAAGCCAAACATAGTATCTTCCTATTTATAAATTCAGATTCGAAACAGAAACTTTTTTTGGTTTCGATTTCATCGATTTCTTTAGAATTAATTTTCTTAATTGAATCAGAATTGAATTCAGGAGGCTTGCAATTTTTCTTATATTTTTACCCTAAAATATATGGCTTCAGCTTCACTTAGAATCAGTATTGAATTTACATATCCGAAAAACAGCCGCCATTCACACCGCATTGAAATTACTTTGGTGCCTAATAAATGTGTTTTTTTAATAATTGGGCATAGGTTCAGAATTTTTCTCAATAAATGGGCGAGTCTTAATAAATGAAATGCCAGAAAATCTTTTAAAAGGTTAAAAAGAGCAATCATACTAAACAGGGTGGATTTAAAAAGCTCAGAATGGGGTCGAAATTCCTAAAAATATACGTTTTAAACCTACCAAATACTCATTTACAATTCCAGACCACACATTAATCGTAAACTGATGCTGGTTTCTAACTTGTATACCATGGGGATTCCGATCCTTTCATAAATGTTGGTTGAGTCAATTTATTATTCCATCTCTTTCAAATGTTATTTCATCCGTGAACAAGACTGAAGAGACAAACAACAGATTAGCAGTTTGTGCAATAAACCTTCATAAATGTTCTTCCGTGATGAGTGATCTGAGAGCGAAAGACCCTGCACGTTTTGCTAATGATACGGATACAGGAGCTGCTCTCTAAGTACCCTCCATGCGGTACTATGAGATATACGCTATACTATGGCCACTTGATGCGACTAGATACTTGGATTGGCTCCGACAGGCTGCAAAATGTGTTCTTAGTGGTCAGGCGTACGAGCGGGTTTTGATTTCCTCGATCCATAGTTTGTGGTGCCAGGGATCCTATCTCAGCAACGTGACGATAAGCAGCAGCGAAATTTGGATGACTCGGCTGACTTTGGCCTGGAAACGCAATCTGAGACACCTATGCATCCTCACGCTCATTACCATTCTCTAGGTTTTATGTAATTTTCGTATCTGCCTGTTCACTATATGAATATCGTGGCATTGTTAAATGGAACATTTATCAATTAACTCTTACCACACACGTTAAACTTCGAAGACAGACAAGACACACATGTACACAAATGACAAATATAACCTAGTCTACGTTGGTATACAGCGGCATCTACCGTAAGGTTTCTTTAAACTTAATAACTCAAAAAAGGAAAGATTTGGGTACATCTGTTTATATGTTCTTTGGTGTGAGGAACTACGCACCAAAACTGGTAACAGTATTTTTATATACCTTGTATATATATATATATATATATATATATATATATATATATATGGCTGATTAAATAAATTGCAAACATTGTGCTTGCTTATTTTTAATAAAATTCGTTCATACTCATGGATAATCTTTCGCGTATTATAATTGAAAAATGTCAAAAATGAGCTGTAATGTTGACCGATGTTATTAGTATTCATTTCTAAAAATACCCAAGTACTTTCTATCTCTTTCTGAGATCATCTTCTGGGGTGTGAGTTATGGTAACAAAAAATAAACGAGATGATATGATGCTATATTTGTTAATATATAAGATGATTTCGGAAAGAGATTGAAAGCACTTGTGTATCTTGAGAAATGCAGGAAAATAACATCTGTCAACGTTACAGCTCATTTCTGACATCTTTCAATTCTGATACGCGAAAGAATATCCGTGATTATGAACGGATTTTTTAAACAAATAAGCAGACACAACGTTTGCAATTTTTCAAATCAGAAATGTCTAAAAGAAAATTTTCTGCCTAAATACACACACACACACACACACACACACACACACACACATATATATATATATATATATATATATATATATATATATAACCGCCGACTGACGCCACTTCAAACCTGGGTTAAAAGCAATCGGAGTCTAACCGTACTGATGAGCTGTGATACAGCGAAACAGATCTGTCTGCGGATTACTATATATATATATCAAAATGGAAAAATCAATGACTGAGTGTAGAAATGAATAGGGCTAAAGAGATGCATAATCACAAGGGGGTGAAGACATTGAGGATTTTAAACTTTTAAATAAGTTTTTTTTTAATATGTGTTTTTAATATGTCTAGCCAATTTCATTTACATCTTTTTCCGTTGTTATCTTACAATAATCTGCCAAGAATATTGAAATATTATCAGAACCGAAACACAGATTTACTATGATTTGTTCTGGTACATCAAAATGTATATAACTTTTCATCTCTCTCTCTTTCTTTCTCTCTCTCTCTCTCTCTCTCTATATATATATATATATATGCACGCATCAAATATCTCACTTGCTCTCTCATCCATACATAGAAATACAAAAATACTCTCAAATTTCGTTTCTATCATCTTTTACCTACATTGAATGTTTCTTTAAAACAATTAGCCTTTGAATAAAATATCCAAACATAGAATATCACGTTATAGTTTTTATCTTTCTAAATATGTTTTCTTTTCTTAATAAAATCTTATTTTACCTTACAGATGAATTATGATGAAGACCAATGTTTATGGAAGACGCTGAAAATCAGAGACAACGTTACAATCTAATTCAACATATAATTTATCAGAATTGACTGCGAATAAACCGAAAAAAATCAACTTTTAAAACTTGCAAATTCAATCAATACAAATTGATAGCCTATGAAATACCGAAAAATAACTTGAAGCAAGAATTAGATTTGCCATAATTCGTTTTAGTGTCTTTCTTAAAGAAACCCAAAAGACGAAGGTGAAACAAAAGTTGTCGGATCAAAGAAATAAGTAATGTTAAGGAGTTTTAGGTTTTGGTTTACAGGATATTTGTTCTATGTTTTATTTAGAATCTTCGATTTTCAAAGATCGTGTTGAAAGTTCAGTTCGGTACTCCAAAGAGATGTAATTTAATTAAGTTTAATGTTTTTATTAAATTGAGAAAACGAGAATTGAAAATTATTTAAAGCAGTTTTTTAAAATTTCAATAAGAATATTGAAGATAAATGTTAGTTTGAATTCTGTTTATTGGCTTTCAGAACTGTGTACAGTAAACTGGAGTTGGATTTGTTCTAAAGACTTAAAAGTATCAGTTAATGACAATAAGTGATAAAAGCCGTTTCCATACAGGAAATATACGGCATTATTTGATCAAGCGGTTAGCTTTACTTTCGATTGAAATCTAAAATTTACTAATTTTTTTTAAAGGAAAACAAACTTCTCGTGTCCACTAAATGTTAGCGCTTTTTTCTTTCCTTATTAAACTTTCTTGCGGAAGATTTTGTTTTTGGTAATATGAAAAGTCAACATTTTGATTCTACCAATATTACAATGCACTACTCATTTTTGTTATCGTTGCTGGAAGTCTTCAAGTAATTTGACATTTTTTATTTTGTAAATCTATTCCTTCGGGATTTCGTAGCTCCAGTTTAAAGGATCTTCTGAAGGATTAGTTTGTTTTTAAAATGGAAAGTATTTATTCGTTTGAAGTCATTTTAAATCATTTATCTGAGAAAACACATGGAGTTATCTTCCTGTGATGTAAATATCTGGTTAATACGACTTGCATAGTAGAATATTTGACACAAAAATTCAGAGATGCACATGAATAACAAATGATTCCTTTCAGAAATTAAGCAAATTATGAAAGGATCGCAAAAATGTTTCGAAGTAAATAAGTGAATGTTGGGCTGTTTTACAATGTCTAATCTATTTTGTAGCAGTAAATGTTGGACAAGAATTTCAAAGATGAAAAAGAAACTTAAAGTGACAGAGATATGCTTCGGCTGTATAATTCTGTAACTCAAACTAATGGGGAAGTTTAAAGGAACTGCTACAATCAATCAGAACCGACAACTAATTTTTTTGAAATATGTAATTAAAAATATAGGTTTAGAGAAATGAACTCAAACAGGGTATAACGAAGGCAATAGCTGTAATGATGTTGTTGTTGCTATATTGGAACGCAAACAATTACATTATGACGGAAGACAACTACAAAGAAAATAATACTTGAATAAAAAATATTACCAATTTCACTGTTGTTAAAGTAAATATATTGAAAAAATATAGTGACAGTTTACTACGCCGCAAACTTTTTTATATTCAGGTAGAATAGGAGGGAATAATCGTTGTTCTGAGAAAGACAGTTTGTAAGACAGTTGATGCTGCTGCTGGCAAGAACCTGCATTTTGATTATAGGAACGACCTGTTTTGGTGGCTATTTTATTCAGAGTCAATTACACAACAGTGGTCGGTCCTTTGATGTGAAATGTCTTCTTCCGGTTGTTTTCTTTTAAATGTGGGAGTTTTGACAGGATACGACGCAGGAAAACTGCAAGTTAAATACTTCAAGAGTCTAAGGATATGGTTTGCACTACAAGAAAAACAACGAGGAACAAATAAATAAGTGAGCTTGAGGTACTCGGAAGTGGTGTGGAGATATGACAGGATATGGAACGTGATAGAAGAAGCAGATCCATCAATGAAAGAGTCATTTCCAAATTCGATAAACATCAGTATAACAGCAGAGAGAGACTTTTTGTTTATCTAATTAATGAGAGTAATTGTTGTTCCCGGTCTGTTCCCGGCATTCTCTTTTGTTATGATCCTTTCTTTTTTAAAATCATATCACCCCAAGCAAGACAGTTTACTGCCACTGGTGCGCAGGAGTTTATATAGGAGGAAAGTTTAGAAAAAGAGTGACAGGTTATAGGGGTAGTCAGGAAGTTGGTAAGAGAACGATGCGAATACTGATGAGAGTGGTGTGGATGGAGAAAGGAGCATGAGAGAAAAGATGCAAGTTAGTGAGATAGGAGATGACTATTGACTTTACATTTAAAATATTGGAGATTGTAGCTGCTGGAGAAGTAAATAAACGGAAGGGAATTCCAAAGGCGGGAATTGCAAGAAAAAAAGCTGTTAGAGTAGAACTTGCGTTTACATTTTATTGGTTTCACAGTAAAAGGGTGGGACCTAGTTTCTAATCTTGTTACTCGAGGCACGTTACATATGAGGCACGTCAAGATTACCATCCTTCCCAGTTTGTTTTTGTTCCCTTTTTATCTTGACTAGATCAGTCTTTGATTTTTCCCATTCTGTAATTTATTTTGTCGCACTCACTACTGAGCGAGCTGTTTGATTCTGCTTAGCAGCAGAATACAGTGGCCACTTTTATTTTTCTGTCGAGTCGACGGGACCTACTAACCTAGTTTATTTTAGTTTAAATGTTTTGTTACACTTGATTTTAATGATCGGTTTCATTCCCACCCCAATCATATTATGTCATATATCTTTTTTAAAAAAGACACCCCGAGAATATGTACAATTTTTAATGTTTATAGCATGGAATTTGTGTAGTGTCTCTGTGAATATGCGGTATTGTGGTATATGTTGGATTGAATGGTGATGTATGAGTTCTTGTGGTGATTAAGTCACTTGTAAGAATGAATGGGTCATGAATTAGATTAGGTAGGTGTAAGATAGTCAATGACGATTTCCCTCCCCTCACTTCACTTCTTGACCTTGTGCAACATGAAATTAAATAGCATTTTATAATAAACAGAATAACAACTTAGAATATAAACACGGCTATGAGTATACGCGACGTTACTGTATACCAAGAGGTCAGATTATATACCGGAATATTAAATGGGATTGCCTAGAACTAGGCTAGAATATATACTGTTCTTTCCCATTTTATAAGCGGCACATTAATCTATCAACAGAGACAATTAGGGATATTATGGATTTCTTGTTAGCATTCTTCAGTCATCAATTTTACTCCGATTCCTTGATTTGCACATTAGTGTGTTTAACTTCTAGACGACTATAGATTCTGGCAAATCAATACCTGATACCAGTTGAATGATTTCAGGAAAGACCGGCTTACTGTGAAATGATTTCATATCAGCTATTATTACCAATTCTGTAAACCTGAAGACGTCACATAAAAATCCATTTAAGCACAGCTATTGATGTGCCGTATCTCTTCAGGATGTAGATGGATACGACTTTCCACAATTTCCTACAATTTGCAACTCTTACCAATTTACTTTTCCTATCCCGACTAATCTTTTGTTTTCACCCGTTCACACAAGCTGGTTAGGTAGGTTACTTGCGCTATCCCTCCTGTCTTTGATACAGGCTTCCAGTGTCATATTTCTAGACCATATTTTGTCATTATGTGCTCGAAAAATTTCAGCTGTCTCTTTCTGATTCATATGAGTATTCTTTTTCTTGTTTTTATTTACCTCAAAACATTCCTACTGCGTACATGCCTCATTCATAGTAGTCCCAGTATTCTTCTGTATAGCAGTTATTTGGTGGCATTGGTCTTCTTCATTTCTATGATAATAAAAACAATTCAATGGTTTATTGTCAAGTTTTTGCAGTTTATTTTAGACGAAAGAAGAACGTCGATTTGTTTCTGTTTTCGGATGGTGTCGCTGACATTTTCTTCCCTCGTTAAACCTGGAAACTGGGTTAAAATAGATATATTTGTAAAGGTTGCTTCTGGCTGAAAGGGCAATCACTTTGAACCTTTGCTAAATGTAGTCATTGTTCTAGGGTTTGAAACTGGTCATTTTTGGTGAGATCAAGATGTGATAATTGAAATGCACGTTCTTTGCAGGAAAACAACGAATTCATTATCAAAAATTAACTTGACTAAATTTAGCCAACATTGCGTATTGGAAGTACTATCTTGCTTGGGTAAAATGATTATTTAAAAAAATCTCTACAGATTTAAAAAGGAGATTTGTAGAGATTTTTTTAATAATCATTTTACCCCAAGCAAGATAGTACTACCACTGGTGCGCAGAGAATTTTGTAAGAGGAGAGTGATGAGAAAGAGGAACAAGTTACAGGCCGTGTCAGAAAATGGATGAGAGAAGGATGGGAAAACTGGTGTGAAGAAAGCTGCATGAGAGTAGAGTAGAGCGGGAGAAGAACATGATACAAGGGTTGTCAGGGAAAGGATGCGAGTCAAGAAGATAAGAGATGGTATTTGACATTGAATCAAAATTCTTAGCGAGTGTAGCTGTCAGATAAGCAAGTATATGAAATGGAATTCCACAGTCGGGTAGTGCGAGAAAAGAGGCTAAGAGTAGAAATTGCGTTAGATTGGTTTCGCTGTAAAAGTGTGGTACCTAGTTGCTAGTGTAGTAGCTCGAGTAATTCCTTGCAAAGGGGACAACAGTAAGCTAAGCTCATCAGAGGAGAAGCCGTGAATGTATTTGTAGAAGTAACAGAGGGAAGCCACATGACGCCAGTGAGAAAGTGACTCGAGTTGAGCTACCAGGTAGGGATCGATTACATTGCAGATTGTTCAGTATTCATTGCCATATAATCGGACCGCTATTACATAACGGGTCAGCATTTGTTTACTTGTTTCGTGGGTGTAAATGTTAAGTCAATTTAAATATCTGGTGAACGTGCGACAGGCTCTGGATCAAGCAATGAAAATTATATATTCTTGTTCAGTAAATGAAATGGAAGAAAAAAAAATCTAACGAGAATTAACTGATACGTGATATCCTCCAGTTTAAAGATTTCAACGAGAAAACCCTTTTAAGCAAATTTTATGAAAGATTGAGTTCAAACTTTCAAGAAAATTACCAAAGACGCGGCAAGGTTGTAACAACCAGAATAAATCAGTGTCTTGTAATGCTAATCTCTCACCCCTAGGGGAAACGTAAAAAAGCGTTATATAACAATATGCTTAACAGTTTTAATCTTATTTGCTACTAAATTATTTTGTAAATGAGACGGTTTTGTGTATTAATTGTATAATTAGAGTCATTTCAGGATACACGAATAATAATAACAATAATTTCTCACATTTGGCACTGTGTCAGCTGGATATTTTAATGAAGTTATTGTAAGTTATAATCAAACTTGCGCAAAAATTGAAAAAGGCGGGTTGAAGATATTCCATTTTTTACTAAATCCAATTATTTTCTCTATCACTCTCTTTGGTTGAAGACTATTATGACTACTAACAGAGCTGAGAATATAGTCACTTTTGAGATACAGTTTATCAAGATAGAAACATTTTAAATGTTGTCATAAACATTGCACTACTGTTAGAAGTTGCAGAGATTTTGAAAATATTTACATTTAAATATCTCCCTGAAGATAAAATAACGTCAGATGAAAATAAAGAAAACTAAAATGAAAATAACAGAAACTGAAATGAAAACGAAATACGACAGCAAAGAAGTAAAATGAACCAAAATTTATATAAAAGAACTACATATTAAATTAACATTAACAGAATTAAAATGATTGAAAGGAAATTGAAAATAAATGTAGCCAAAATAAAAGAATTGTAAAATAAAACAAAATAAAATCTAACTATACGAAAATAAAGAACTTTTAAATATATGACACCAAAATATTTAAATATATGACACGAAAAGTTAGAAAAAAAGTAAAAACAGATAAGAATAAAAAGTAAACGAAAGTGAAAGTAATGAAAATGACAATGATAACTCCTAAATGAAATAGAGAGGAAAATTAGAGAAACCAATATTAGACAAACCTAAGTAATAATACATGTAGGCAAATCAAAAATAAGAAAAAGTAAGTGATAAAAAAACAAAAAACAAATAATCTGAAATTAAAATGAAAGTAAGCATAATTAAAGTTGGTGGGGGAGATTCGTAAATGAAAGTAAGAAAACTAAAGATGGCGAAAAAAATATGAAAATAAGAAACAGAAAAAGAAAAAGGTGATAAACTGAAATGAAATGAAAATTAGAGGACTGACAAGGAAAATAAGAATAATGAAAATAAGAAAAGTATAATTTAGAATAGCCAAAACGAAAACGAAATTAAAAGAATTCAATTTCTCTAAATTTCATGAGACTAAAAAGAAAGTAAAATGGAAATATAAAAAAATAAAAATACCAGAAATTAAAATTAATCTAAGACAAACCAGAATAAAAATAAGTCTATCGAAAATTAAGTGGAAATAAAAGCTATCTAAATGAATGTTAATTTTTAAAAAATATGAACAATCTGAGAACGTCGTATGGGAAGTAAATCTTTCTGGAATCTGAAACCTGAAACTTAAATATTACGCTCATGCTCATAACATTTGTCAGTGCTTGGAACCGTGCCAAATTGCAAGAATCGATGAATTAGAGAATTGTGTTAGAAGTAAAACTGTTTAGTTCATTGCAGTGCTAAGATTAGCATAACTGCTGTGGAAATATTGAAAGTTTTAGAATATCCGCTTTTAAACAGTCCTGTATTAAAATCGTCATTCTTTTAACATGTAAATGCATAAAGAAAGGAAAAAGGACTCATGAAAACGTAACACTGTATTCAGACAATCACAATTGGTTAAAAAATATGTTAGGAATTAAAATTAAAATGATAAAAAGAAACATTTTGTCATATTTACTTATGCACATTTACTATGGTTTAAAATTTAAAAAAATAATGAATAAAAGTGGCAAAATTTTAGCAGATGTTTTAATTACCGTCTTTTCTAAGTTGCCTTGGCGGTAAAGGTTTGTTTACGTTACCCATATATGGTTTTCTCATGACTCATATGGGATTAGTAGGGCCTTATATATGCTTACAATAGGTAGAATTCGTGCCATTCTAGTAATTTTTGGATAAGTTTTTAGGCAAGAGGCTTTCTGAAGCGTGTCCACTAGGCATAGAAGATCGACGTCATTATCCCTTCCTCCTTCAACTCACTGATGCTGAGACGGCGGATGTCGTCATGGCAATTCAGTTTGATCTGAAAGTGAAACGTTTGATCCTTTCACGAAGAATGCAACGTTTATTTTGTAAACCCAAAATTGCTTTTCGTATCCCCGGCACTTTTTGCCGAAAATTTTAAAAGGCTAAAAATAATTTATACACAATTTTTAAGATCCCTATTAGTCGTTTGAAACGTTTGAATTTTAACAGTTAATAATAAGATGAAAATATTTGAGTTAATCTTTTCTTTTTCGCTGCTTGTAATAACAAAAATCACTTTTTATATATATTTCATGTTAAATGACTGGAAAAATTGGATGAGAGCAAAAAAAGCATTATTATTACGATTTCATGTATTACTTTTTTTCTTGTTTTTCATTGTAAATAAAGTTTGTTTTTGTAATTTTCACGTACTTTGAGTGTTATTATCTGTTTCCTTCGTTGTCTTGTTTATGCTGAATATTAACATCTATATCGAACATGTCGCTTGCTTTCAAACGGAAAATATTATTTTACGATAATAAACTAGTATGTTTCCCATCTTTATTTAGTTATTTCTAGCATTAGTGTCCTAGTAAACGTTCGCGAACGAAAGCGGTCAATTTCAACTTATTTTTCTCATAGCTGATAGATAAATACAACAACATAGGTGGGAAGGAAAGAAAATCGCTCGAAAAATTGCAACAAGGAGTAAAAGAACTAATATCATAGAAATACCGGCAAACCCATAACAGGTAAAGAAATAAGGATTTAAAAATCTCCATGGTGAATGAAAATGGTATATCAAGTCTATCGCATATGAATTGGCACGAGTAATGCTACGCAGGGGACATCGTTCAGTATTATCGGTAAAACGTAGAATTAGTAAGGCTTCTGTTAGTCTTAGGAGACTAGGAAGGAGTCTAGCTATTTTTTTTTATTGTAGATGCGTTCACAGGTAGTTATGTATCTTTAAAACAATAGAATCCACCTGTGTTTTATACTGGAACTATTCCAAATGAATCTGCAGGAGAGCACGTAATCTATCATTATCAGCAGCCTGATCAACGCCAGCATGCTAAAACCGTCGCTTACGATGACTTTATATCAACACCAATATTGAAGCTTTCCAAAAAGTTTCGTCTACTGGATTTTTTAAACGCTTGGAGCGCCTCCCCCCCACCCCCAGGCAGATATTATCAAGAATCAACTCCAATCCAGGTTTGATAGGCGAAATGCCAGGTTCTCAATACTCAATCACATTTGAAAAAAAAGTTTCTATTTACATGGACAACAACTGGTGTGTTTTATGTAGAGCAAAAGAAACAGATTTATTCACCGCATCAACTTTCCCCAGGCAGTACTTTTCTTAAGAAGGTGCTGGGTATATTGCCCGGTGCCAAGGGCATTCCTAAAAGAGGAGGTGTTGAAGGAGATAGAGCAGTTTTTTCATGGTATTGCTGTTAAATCCATTTTAAACCTGGACATTGTATCACATTCGGTAGCGACTTAGGCCCATTGAAATTACCTATATAGACACTAGAAAGCTCCTAATACTGATAGCTGCTTTATTTTATCTCATGCCAGTTTAAAGGGAACTAACTCCTTACAATATTAAAAGCTAAAATAAAATTAAAAACTTTCACCTTTGAAATAGTTTTGTGGGTTTGGGTATCCTTCTGAATTAAATGTGTGTGTGACTCTTTACCAGGATATCTCAAGGAGAAAAGTATCTAGAAGCGAGAGTGACGTATATATGTTTTTTTAAACAAAAATCCTTCTCGTCCTTAAAACATAACAAGCTGACGCATGAAGACGTCATATTTGGAGAAACCTGACACAATATCCACTGAAAAATAAAGGCACGATACCGGAAAGCAATTTAACAAATGCAGGTACTAAATACACAACTGTGACGATAAACATCCACACTTACTAGAACCAAAGCGTCCAAGGTGTTTTGCTTGTCGAGCTGCTGTGTTGTGATGAATGCGTGCGTGAACTCACGCCAGAGAGTTTGTCGTCTCGTCAGCTGCGTCCTCGCTAGTTTGGTCAAAGAAAGGAATATTCTTCGACCTGTTATTTTATGCTGAGTGAGAATGAGATAGACGGCGATGATTGGTGCGTCGACAATGGCTTTTTGTCCATAAAAAGGATCTAAGACAATGGTTGGCAGTTTTTGTTGTGACTCTGGTGACGTGTGCAACTGAGAGAGAGCATTGAGTTAAGACTGTTTATATTTGTCTGGAAGCTTCAAACCCACAAGTGAAGCGAGCTGTGGAACCGAAACCAAACAGAAATTTACGCTTTAACTACAACAACTTTAGTCTATCTAAAACACAGAAACCAACATTATTAAATTAATTCAATGTTAGAAAATATACAGGCTTATACATACAAAAGTATGTATCTTTATTGTTAATAATTTAATATATTTATGGAGGAAGATGAAACAAAAAGAAAACAAGATTGATATAGACGAAATCAAAAGTAAATTAAAAAAAAAACTGAAAATAAATATAACAAAAATAAAAAGAGAAACCTAAATGAAAACAGAATAAAACTAATCAAAATAAAGGACGTTTAAATATGTCACCAAAATATTTAAGAATATGATACCAAAAGAGAAAGCAAAAGTAACGAAAATGAAAACAAATTAAAACAGTAATGGAAGTTAATTAGAGATGAAAAATTGAGAAACCAGTATAACTTTAAAAGTAAATGTAGCCAAACGGAAACATTGACAGCGCATTTGTTAAATTAGAAAGTGTGTATATAAGAGTCAAAACTGCATTGGGAGTACTATTTTAATATCTTTGGTCTAAAGTCTGACAGTTACATTTATGGTACCTATATACATATTGTCTATGGTACCTATATACATATTGTCGATACATATAAATGGTTTAAACTAATTGATATATATTCCACAGTTTGAACTTTTTTACTTTTAAAATGTGCTCAATACAAAATATTAATATTGTTATTGTTGATATATATATATATATATATATATATATATATATATATAAAAACAGACTATCGACTCAAATACGAGTATATATTAAAAAATAATAATGTTAAAACAAACAAAATTCAAAATATGCCGGCTAATGCCAGTTTCGTAAATTTTCGTATATTTCCGTATAATTGTTTTCTAGATCACGTGAAAATATTTGTTCTATTTCTTAAAACAGTCCGCTGAATTTTTCCCTCCACTATTTCTCCAGTATTTCTGGCGACTAATATCGATTTTCATTTGCTTCTAATTGAATTGTTTTCTCATTCCCAACAGCGCGATCATCTATTTAAGAAAGGGCAAATATTTATTTATTTTACTATTAATAATACTTAAAATTTCTTGGAATATTGGAATCAGATGCAATAAACCAAAAAGAAATTAACGAATAATTCTAAAGTAGAGAAAACATACATTGCTGAGCTGTAATGACAATATATTTCCTAAATAGTAATTTCAGTCTTCTCCTTTCAATGTTCATCTCTCTGCTAGGATGACAATCTAATCCATGTTGCAGGCGCTTGCTTAGGCACATTTGAGTTTCTTTAAAACAGTCAGCAAACTTACGAACCTTAGTTAAAGTTCCTTCGAGAGAGCACGTGCTTTCTCGTAATAAATATTTGAACGGTAGTAGCACGCGAGTGACGATTATTATCCTTCGAATTACCTAACCGTTTTGTGCAACCAGTTTCACAAGACTTATTTTGACCTGTGGTGTTGTGCTGCATGCTAGAATCGTCTCTTTGCGCAGATGTTATCAACTTACGTACTTAATAAATGGATTAAAATGAGATTCGAACCCGAGTATCATTGAACGTTTTTAAATCCACGCGCCTATACATTTGGCTTATACAAAGAAATATATGCCAAAATAGCAACATGTAGATAAGAAAACAAAATAGCCCTCCAATATAAGCCTTTGCAGTCGAATGGCTATGAGGATAAACTGTGTGAATTGAATAGTCGAAACCTCCTCGGTGAATATTTCAAATGACTAAAAGATTACACAATAGCCAATAACCATAACAGCCGGAAACTGTTGCCAAGGACTAATTTGTTTTGTTGAGCCTAAAACCAAAATAGCACCATCAACAGAAATTACTAACGAAATGGTTAATGGATGTTTAAATAAAACGCTTTTCCGCCCGAAAATTCTTTCAATCGTATTACATTTCACCCCTGTGACGGGGCTTCACAGTGTCTTTTCTATAAATATATTAATGGGAAATTTTCTCATGATCTTTCCTCTTCATACATATGAGAACTACTTAGGATAACATATAAACTTGAGGTATTATAGTGTCAGCAGTAAGAATGGTATGTAAGAATCTGTTATTTTGATGTAAGGAATATTGTGGTATGTTTGTGTCAGTAATTGTCGATAGTTAAGTTTAAGATAAAACACACTAAATACCAACCTTACTCAATCCCTCCTCATGTCCTTGTGACACATTTTTGTATTATTCAAAATAATATTGATTTCCTCTTGGTACCTTGACAACATGGATTTAAGCGTACTACTACGCCATCGTTTTACTGTTGAAATAGCTAGATGTAACCGGAAGTTCTGTTAATAGTTTATTCTCTCACACTTCTTGTTTAAGGAAATCTTTTCCGGTAACTTGCTTCTCTGTCAGCTACGATCTTAAAAAAAATAATTCAATGTCAATCATTTTCTTCTGTCTTCCTGGAGCCTGTTATTTCATTGTCTTTTCTCTTCACTAAAATCATCTCATTTCCTTTCACACTCGGTAACCACTGGCGTCATAGTGGCATTATCGCCCCGCTTTTGGGTAAAATGATAAAAAAAGTAACTGATACCACCCCATGAGAACTTCTCGTATGAAAATAACAGTCTTCTCTGTTGTTAGTTGGTCTGCGAGAGTTTTTAGTTAGCCAACGCATCTTTCAAAATCCGTATCTCTTTTCTGGAACAGTAATTTCCAAATATCTTGTTATGATTCCTTTTAGTATCTAGAAATATTTTTGGCCTATTTTATACGTAATTACAAAATGTATGTTTTTAGACAGGTATCTGTAATTTTTCGTTTAAAAAGTATTTATATTGCATAAATCTATAACAAATTAATGAAAGTCATCAACGATGAATATGGGTGTTTAGTTTCTTAATAATTCGAGAATATACTTTTCTCTAAGGCCGTAATTTATTCTCAACGTTTTTGATTTCGTCTGAAATTAATTTTTTTTAATGATGTTAAAACGTCACTGAGACAAATTAACTTTTTCCACTTCAAAGCGCAGAGGAGTTTTCACCTTTTAGCATTTAATATTAATTGATCTATACGTAATACATGCTTGGGCGATGATGCCTCTTTCGAGACATGACTGACTAGGCAGAAGAATTTCTCGCAGTAGATTGCCATTACTTATTGCGGGAGACTGGTCACTAACAAAGACTATAGATCCCAATCTATCCTGCTATTCTTCCCATAGCTTGTGGAATAAGACATAGATTAACACTTTTCTGAATGATGTTTGCGTGTAAATACGATTTGAATTTTCACATTATTTTTAATGGGTACTCGTGTTTGAGTAGAAACTCTGTTTTTTTACAGTTAAACAGCATATTTATTTATATCTACTGGTCTGAATAACAGAGAAATCTACTTAGAAAAATATGCATCCCCCGGCATATTTTCTGAACAAGATCTCCCGTATATTCAGGTCACTATATATATACTGTTTAATTATTGTAATAGTGCCTTCCTACGAGGAATGGACTCTTTCTCTTACTATATAATTACTTGCAGGATGTAGCTAGGGCAGCAGTTAACGACAGCTAGTACGCAGTTAAAGTCAGCTACGATTCAGGCAATATGCCGCGTAACTCTACCGTTCGGACTTACTTATTCTATTTACTTATTACTAACACTTCCTTTCTTATTACTAACACTTCCTTTTTGTATATTTTTCTTGATATACTAATACACTGTTTGAACCTACCTGTTCCGTGTCTTACTTACGGTCACTACAACTTTGCGGCGAATTTCGCCATAACAACGCCACAACCAACTGGCGAAGAAGATTTGCGCTAAGATTTGCCACAACAAATTGTCCACGGAGATCAACAGCAATTCTAAAAGCAAAGTATCTGCTCAAACACGAGTATCCATTAAAAATGATTTGAACAAATAGATTAAAATATGTCGAAATTAATCTATTTAGTGACGGTTTTCGTTAATAAATTTAAATTTTTGTTTCGAATTTGTCAAATGTTCTATTAAATTCCGAGTGATTTCTTTTGTTATTTTGCAAATTAAGAGAAACATTTCCAGTTAGTTTTAAACGCTTTCCAAACTATATTCTTCTAAAATATTGTTAGATTATATGATTGAAAGAAACTATTTTCATCTTTGCCTTGCATTTTTGTGTTAAAGGAGAAGAGTTACATAGCTAAACAGTTATGTCGCTCTTTCAGAAGTTAGGCTGCTATTGCTACTAGCGCAGAAATAGCTATTTAACTTCTAAAATTAAGCATCTATGTTGGAAATTCACATATACATAAATGGGGAGTTAAGAGAATCGTCTGCTTTCCATATATTTAACCATTTTAAAAGTATCATCTAATAATATTTTTAATTCGATTGATAAGTTTTTTACAACGAGGAATTATCCATGTAAAAAGCTATAAGTATGGATAGTGTTTGTCTGTTGCTGTTTTAAATCTTTTATAATCGTTTCTATTTGCGATACTCAAACAATACATATTCTAGTGTTTAAACTAACAAGAAATAAAAACTGAAGGTCGGTAGGTAAGATCGCAAATATATCCTGACCTGTCAATTTAGACATCTCTTTTCAACAAAATTGATTTATAAGCTGGCTCTCATTAATAAAATGAACAAGTGTCATTAATTTTTCTCCTTTTCTAACGTCAATAGATTTGTCAATTTGGAGAAGAACGTTTTAGTCATTCATTCTATTGCTTTCACTTTCTATTATATTGGCAGACTTAAGTCATCTTTTGCCCATAAATTGAATTATCTGAGAGTTCGAGGGTCGATTATTTTATGCTCTGCTCTATCTCCTAACAAGGCTTAAACCATTTTTTGTCTTCGCTGAAAGATAAAAAAATTCTGGTAAAACTGTGACTTGATTTTCTATAAAATCATTCAATCGACATCAGTGTTTCCTAACACCTTTTCAAACAGTATCTCCTTTTGCACAGAAACCTTTTTGTCAACGCCCCAACGTGTCAAATTATGTTTCCAATATTATACTTAATTCACCTTTCACCTTTCACAACAAGTTAATAAATGATATTAAAGCAAAAATTATTTTAATATTGTTTCAGTTTAATATAAATGCCAGTGCTTAAAGTTCTAAAAGAAACAAATTTTATTTGATAGTTTATCCTAATGTTTTCAATGCGAAGGTTGTTTTTAGTGGTAACTGGCTATGGTGAGGTTCCACACTGCTTAGAATCAATCGTTTTGTTATTTGCAGGTGGTTTCTATGCTTAGTAAGAATTTGAAACCACATTCAGTCGTATCGGAAATTGGGAAAGCTATGAAAAAAAGTTTGATATCTTCCCACAGCTTTAGACCAGTCAGTTAAGTGCCATATTTGATACACGCTTGGGCGATAATGTCTCTTTCGAGACATGAGTGACTAGAAAGAATATTTTCCCACAGTAGGCTGCCATTACTTTCTGCGGTAGATTAGGGGGCCAACCAATGTTATGGAATCCAATCTGTGCTGATATTTAACCCATAGCTCGACGGAGAAGCGACGGATTAATACCTTTCCCAAAGGTATTTGCGAATATATGAATGCAAGAAATTCAAATGGAATTCGAACTCAGCTCGCCGTTTTCTTGTCCCGAGCCGATACTGACTGCACTAAAACGCACAACTGCAGCTTGAATGCTCAGGTATTAAAACATAAAAGACAATTGCTTACATGCTATTTCGGAAAATATTCAACATCGGACGCAAAAAGCGCTCACCAATTCTTACTTAAGATTGTAAAAAACATACATTATTTACAGTTTCTAGTCCATAGAGAGAATACAATTCGTAGATGTAAACATCAATATAAACTTCAACATCACTGTCTATTATAGAAATGTTACACACTAAAAAAAATGAAAAAAAAAATGAAATAAAACATTTTGATTTACGCGTAAAACACATGAATAAAAGAATGACAGAATGAGAGACATTACTTCTACAAGACACGTTATCTAACTCAGATGAACTTCTTCAGAATAATAATATTGAAGAAGACGATAAAAATTAGATTTTAGGATAAAATGAATATTTGATACTAAGCTCAGATTCCCTCAATCTCTTGAGTACACACACACACACACACACACACACACACACACACACACAGCCACAGACACACACACACACACACATGTATATATATATATATATATATGAATAATAAAATATAGTTTCAAGGCATGCTATATTTTTTTCAGGGTGGAGCGTATGGAAATATAAAAGTGGACATTGATCTTAATAATAGAGGTGATAGTCTTCTTGAAGTTAAACGCAATCGTCATAGCTGACAACTGTGTTTAGCATGAAACAGACTACCCCTCTACGTATTTACTTTAATGTCCACTATATATATATATATATATATAGTGGACATTAAATATATATAAATTTATATATATATATATAAATTTTGTCATTTAGCTGATTAATATTCATACTTCAGGTGTTATCAGTAATTTACTGCTATTTTTTAAAATATATATATACACTATCATACACACAGAAACACCTATATATATATATATATATATATATATATATATATATAGCGCTCTAATATAAATATCTCTAAAAGATCTTTAAAATACGCAAAATTAAAATAATTTATTTATTCATCCATTATCTCACCTATGTTAGTACTATTTACAAAATGGGCATATCATAATCTTGTAGAACTGGTAGACGTAAAACGAGGTCACAACGATTACTTTAAAAATCGGACTGAAATGCGTGAAATAATCTGTTAATCGATTAATAATAAGTAATTATTCCATATATATATATATATATATATATATATATATATATATATAGATAGATAGATAGATAGATAGATAGATAGATATATTGGGTACTTACTCATGATGCAAGGGGTAGCAAACTTGTTTGCACTTCACTGGGCGCTGCATGGTTTCGGCCCTGTGTCACATCAAAGTTACTCTTAAAAACACACATACACACGCATATATATATATATATATATATATATATATATATATATATATGTGTGTGTGTGTGTGTGTGTGTGTGTGTATGTGTGTATGCTTGTGTGTGTGTGTGTGTATATTTGTGTGTGTGCGTCTGGGTGCAATTGCACATCTATATGCTTATCCAACATCTAGGTAAGATCGTAAATAGTAGAATCAGAACACATGATATATTTCTTGTATATAGCTATGCTTACACAAAATGTATGTCCCTAAAAATGCAGACACACACACTCACGCGCGCGCGCACACACACACGCACACACACATATATATATATATATGTTTGTGTGTGTGTGTGTGTGTGTGTGTGTGTGTGTGTAATTGTGGATATACCTAATCGATGTCATGAATAATAATATCAGGAGCGAGAATCTGAAAGAGCATTGATCTCAGTCTTTGTAAGAATCTAATTGATAGCAAGTTCTTTCGAGTTGCATCCTCAGCTCGAGTTGTCTGTCTTTTGAGTAGCGAACGGTGAATGTCTTCTATAGAAATCGGAAAGAAAGAATTCTTTCACTTCACCGTTTGGCCGCCGAACGGTGTCGCCGCCAACGTTTCGTAATTGTCTGACCGGAGAAGACAAAAAAAAAAAAGAAAAAAAAAGATGCCGTCCTTTCGAAGAGGACTCAATTCAGACATTTCATATTCAAGTTCCTGTAGCACGTTGATATTTTTTCTCAGTCTTAAAATTTCCCGCTTTTTTTTGTGTGTGGAATGCAAGATTGTATCAATTGTTATTTCTTTGATTCTTGTCTGATTTTTGGAACTTTTTTCTTGAAGACCGACTCATAGATTGCATATAGCAAAAATATATAATGAAGAAAAAAGTTTAAAATATATTGAATTTAATACTTTTCCTATGATATATATGTAAGTGTGTGTGTTGATACATATTTAGTTGATGCCATGTGAAAAAATTTAAATATGTTTCGCAATTATATTACATGCAAGATTTACAAAGGTTTTGATATTTTCTTAACACCAAACATCAAATAATAAGAGAACAATGAATTATTTATCGACATTTATAGATAGTATTTCTCTGTACTGTTGATTGATGAGAACGCATGTTTGTACTGGGATTTTTTGCGATGGGGAGTTTAACAGCTAACAAACCAAACGTCAGATTAGAATGTTAAAGCACAACAGAATGTTGTAAATTGCAAATTACATAAATATACAATGTTTCTTACGCGAAATTCATTAAAAAAAAATTATCAACGACAAAATGACTAATGATTATCGTATTTGAATACATTACATTCCACTATCTATCTATCTATCTATCTATCTATCTATCTATCTATCCCTTTTTATTAATATATATCTCAGTTGATCGATCGATCGATCGATCGATCTATCTATCTATCTATCTATCTATCTGGTGTATTTCGGTAACAATTTTGTATTTATGTATGCTTGATTAAGAAAACAATGAAAGTTCCATGTTTAATATTTTTAGTAACTATTTCAATATTTCTAATGTAAATATCTGGAAAGTGGTTTAATAGAAGAGGAGAAAGCGTGACACCTAAATCAAAAGACGCATTGAGAAAATGAATGAATCTTCTAGAAGCTAAGCAAAGTATTATGAACAAGGACGATTTCGGCAGAAACAAAGGAAAGATTAATTAACTGTCACGTAATTTCAGTCATCATATTTAGTGATTTCCTAAAGGCCGAATGTATGGGACACCCAGTGAGAATCGAACTCACTTCTCAGTCGTAATTGTTCTAGCAGGACAAGCTTGCTGACCATTACATCATGTCGAAGTTCCCCAGTCATCCTATTTGGTAGTAAATGCTGGACAACCTCATCAAAGATAAAGAAGATATTTGAAGCTGCAGAAATTTGGTTCTACTGAAGGACACGTGATCAATGACGAAGTTTTAGATAAACCAAAAATGCTTATCCTTATCATTTTGCTGTTGAAATTGCAAGGTATAACACTAAGTTCTCTTCTAACTTCATTTTAATAATCTTTTTTTGGCACCACGACTTTATTATGAATTTAAGTGCCGTACAAGATTGGCGGTAAGATCTCATAACTTTACATTTTAAATTGTTAGATGTAACCGTAGGTTCTATGTGAACAGTTTCTTTGTTCTGCCTTTTTGATTGTGGAACTTCCATCTGGCTTCTTCGTTTGCAGTCAACTTTGATTTTCAAAAAATATAAATGCAACATCATTCGTTAACATTGTTCTTTTATTTTTTTAATAACGTTTTTCTTTTCCTCATATTTTTAATACTCAGTAACTACCTGGCTTTTAGTAGCTTTCTTACCTTGATTAGGGTCAGTCAGTTAAGTGCCATACGTGATACACGCTTGGGCGCTCATGTCTCGAAAGAGACATGACTGACTGGGCAGAAGATTATCCCGCAGTAGTTTGCCATTGCTTTCTGCGGTAGACTGGTTGCCGACCAAGGCTATAGAACCCAATCTGTCCTGCTATTTAACCCATAACTGGAAGGAAGAGACGGATTAATACCTTTCCCAAGGGTATTTGCGCGTAAGTGAATACAATGGATTCAACTGGAATTCGAACTCGGCTTCCCGGTTTCTCGTCTCCGAGCCGATATCCACTGTACCACAACGCACATCCTTAGGGTAAAATGATTAAATAAAAGTACAAATATAATCAAGAGGTGCTTGGCTATAACTTTTTGGTGTGTGTAGATATGTATGAGTGTGTTTTCGTAATGCATTTTTAATTGTAGAAACATTAAAATTGAGGCATGTATACACATTGTATAAATATATTTTTCCACTTTTCAGTTACAGACATCAAAGAATAAATGAAATATTCTTGCTGAAATCTTTCATAAGTTTTATTCTTTAATTATGTTATATTAGTCTCGTCAAATACTGTTTTATTTTTCATTTCGCTTTGTTTTTCAGGTCTTCTAATTTAAAATAACATTTGAAGAAGGAAATGTTACCGGTTTACCATGGTTAGCAGAACATGACGCAGTGTTAGATTATTTTTCGGGGTTTCTTGAAAATCATGTACTTAGATTTAAGAAGAAGTTTAAAATGAAACATATTCAATAAACAAGCAGCAGAAGATGGAAGACGGATTTGATTAAAGCATGGTATCAAACATTGTGGTGCAATGGATATCAACTCGGAATGAGAATTAGGGGAGCAGAGTTCGAATTCCAGTCGAATTTGTTTCATTCACTTACGCACAAATACCTTTAAGAATGGTAATAATCGATCTAGTTTCCCATCAGCTATGGGTTAAATAGCAGGACTGTTTGGATTCTACAGTCTTGGCTGTCAACCAGTATATCGCAGAAAGTATTGGCAATATACTGCGGGAAATCTTTTACCTATTCAGTCTTGTCTCAAAAGAGACATGGTCGTGTCATGCCAAACAACTAACATATGGTATTATTAAAATATTAGGCTGTTTGGTAAGTAATCACAGTTTTTTCAAATAGGATATTTTATAAAAATGTTTAATTTCATACAAAATAGAGATAAGTTAGATAAATTGCTATATAATTTTAATGTCTTAATAAAATATTAAATGCTAGAAAATTTGATCGAGGACAGAGGAAATTTAGTTTTACAAAGAATCCTGAAAATACCATAGACGGAACACGTGAACAACAAGCAAGTATAAAAGGGGTATATAAAAGGACACTTACACTTAGAATGAGAACGAGATAGTTAAAATTTCTAGGACAAGGAAAGAAGACTTGGAGAATTTGACGCTTAGAGAGCGTAATGAAAGTAAGTGGGATAGAGGAGTATGAAGAAAAACTAGTCAACAAGAAGAGCAGAAACTGGAGAGTGACAGATAGTAAAAATAGTAAACATGTTCCAAAAGAAAAGTTAGTGTAGATGGCCATGATTGGCCTCATCCTGACATGTGACACGGCACATCAATGAAGAATATTTTTAAATATCTTTTATTAAATACGCATTCACCTTCATTTTCAACGCTTGCAACCCAACGGGAAAGTGCATTTTCGATTCCTCGTTTAAAGAATTCAAGTTTTTTTTATATTGAAAGTAGTTAGAAATGTGCGTTGTGGTGCCATGGATATCGGCTTAGAACGAGAAATTGGTAGAGCCGAGTTAAAATTCCAGTTGAATTCATTGCATTCACTTTTTCGCAAATATTCTGTGGAATGGTATTAATCCGTCACTTCTCCATCTAGCTATAGGTTAAATAGCAAGACAGATTGGGTTCTATAACCTTGGTTGGTAACCAGTCTACTGCAGAAAATAATGGCAACCTACTGTGGTAAAAATCTTCTGTTCAGTCAGTCATGCCTCTTTCGAGATCTGTATAAGTGTATCACCTATGACAATTAACTGAGTTTGAAATCCTGTTTTCAAATCGCACTTTGTGACACGATTGTTGTTCTTGGGTATCAACTGATATTCCTTATTTGCTTACACCTAGAAAATACGAAAACTAGCTATCATTTCTTGCAAATTTTTCTTTTGTGATCGGGATAAAGATATTTTTAAAATGTGCCTATTCTTATTACGAACAATGGCGAATGTGAACTTTTCTCGTTCGCGCAAAGTAGAAAAAACCTACGCATGATTCAAAGGTAAAATTTATTTATTCTAGGATTAACCAAAAAATACCACAGCAAATCTAGAAGTAAAAAGTGTTTCGCAATTTACGCTCATGCGGTAAATTGCTTTGACGAAACAACCCCTAAATATAGTCTTCCAACATAATTTTTTTTTATATACGATCCTTATTAGCTAGAAGGTTATAGAAATTTATGAAACTGTTAGAAATTCATAGAAAGTAATAGGATATTCTTTTTCAATAACCCAATGCTGAATCTTTCTGAAATGTAATAGAAATAAAGTTAGTTTCTAAACATCGATGTCACAAAAGCAAAGTTGGAAGGGAGTAATAGTCATTCCCCTTTGAGTTACCGACAGACGCAATTAGGAGATGACACTTATTGAGTAAAAAACAAAATAATCAAACTTTTTTTTACACAGCGTTATTCTTAATTTATGGACGTTATTTGTGAAATTTTCTCGTGGTTGAAACAAATGTCAATATGCAGTTATTAACCTAGCGAGTTAGTTTGATGTATCAAAACATCCGATTTTAACCATCTTACTTTTCTAAGAATTCATTTAGATCGTGTGCCCTTGCATTCTGATGCTGGAGAATAATACTCTTTCTGTTCGGCAAAACAGAACACTTTCTACCCAATGCCCTGTTTAGCTGATCAATTTGATGACAATAAGTAGCTATATAGATGATCTTTCAATATCGTAGTCGCGTATAATGGGCGTCACCTCTCATTTTCCATTAGACATGAAACATTAAAACACATGGTTTTGGTAATAGCACGGATTTTTCATTTGATGAAAACCAGTTTTATTTTTGTTTGCTGTTAACAGGCAAAACCCATTTTTCTTCACTTGTAACAATACGACGTCAAAAGAGACAAATTCGGCATTCTTGATTAAAAGATTGCGACGGATCATTGCGTTCTGTCCTCAAGCGAAAACTCATGAGGAACATACATAGCTCTCTTTTTAACAACTTTTCACAATTAAACAATTCCGTACCATTTAGTTTCGCATAGGTTATTTGACTCGTAATTCAAAGCAGTGAAATATATAATTATTTTATGACCACCTTTATATAATACGACCTGAACATATATAAATTAACGGAGAACTTCTTTCATCGCGGAAGACTTACACATTACTTTAATGTTTCATATTTTAAACACTACAGCGTATTTATAAATGACCTTTAATTTGTATAAAATGTATTATTTGCCTATTATTATTCTTTTCTCCATTTATTAACGGAGAACTACTTTCATCGTGGAAGACCTACAAATTTTGTGATGCTTCATATTTTAAACACTACAGCTTATTTATAAATGATCTTTAATTTGTATAAAATGCATTATTTGTATATTATTATTCTGTTCTATATTTATAGACAAGTATGTCGATTTATTTTTATAATAGAATCGCAGCAGTGCAGAATATTTGCTTGATATATAGTAATATAAAACTGGAGCGTAAAAGACTGATTCCAATTTAGAAAGCAAGTTGGTAATCGTTGTTATGGCTTGAAGTCAGCGGTCTTGAAAATGATAGTAATCTTGTAGCACACTTCTTTTTTATTGGTTGGAACAATTTCAAATAATTCAAAGCATTTGAAAATCGGAAGAAAGTAAAACTTAATCAACCATTTCATCATGAATTCGGAAGGGAGAAAATACCGTATATATGGACTCCTGTAAATAAACATTTAATAGAATATTTTGTTATAAATTGAATTTTACTTCTTACAACAAATCGTGATTAATCTTGATTTTGTATAAAATGTTCAAAGGTCAAAATCTGTGTCATACCTGTATGCAAATCCTTCCTGAAGATAATAAAATGAAATATGAATATTTGTGCGTGCGTGTATGTGTGTGTGTGTGTGTGTGTGTGTGTGTGTGTGTGTGTGTGTGTGTGTGTGTGTGTGTGTGCATGTGTTGTGCCGTAAGTTGTGCCGTAAGTAAATTCCGCTATGGGGTAGCAATTGTAATGACGAAAATGAATCCACTAGGATTAGTTTATGGGCCGTGTACCTTCAAAACAGGGGCGATCATGGATTTCTCCTTGTCTTTACCCTGTCATCCATTTACAAAACTCATGAGGCAAGCCGCTCGTTTTTTCCGCATATTAAGTTTTCCAAGATGTATTTTCTCATAAAATGCCCCAGAAAATTCAACAGTGGCTGATTTTAAACATGAGTGTCCTTCTAGTTTCTAGTTTCTTTCGAACATCCTTATTGGTCACATGTCTTGACCTGAGTATTCTCAGCATTTTGCTATAGAAGCAGATCTCCGTCAATTTGAATATTTTTTTCATCCCTAAGAAAATCAAGCAGAATTAACTGACATATGGGAGGTTATATATGACATAACAGTTTAACATAATTTATTTTGTTTATAACAAAATATTCGTATGACTGAAGAATGTTTTTTCTAGAAAGCCTATTTCGCTATTCTGGTGAGTTTTCACAAATGTGTGCCAAGTTGTACATCGTCATTTTTTTCACAATAACCAGAATTAAGGCAAAAAAATGTCTTAAATAAATAGCATCCAGTTTGTTTTATGAATGGCAACACTAGCATTTAGTGACGAAGCTAAATTTGAATTATTTAAGTCGTTATTGCATTTTACCGATTATTTTTTTTATTACAGATTGTGGTTTCTTCAAATAAATCCATTGTTTACAAACAAGAGCTTCCTTAATCAGGATTAATTTAAAGAAAACTTCAGCGAAATGATCAGTCACTTTTTATGAAAAAAAATTGGAACAGAATAGGCGACATTTTGGTGATAGTGGAATAAGTGAGAATGCATATGCTGACAGAAGAATGAAATTAGAAAAATTACTTTCGACAATTCAGTATTTTCATGAATATTATTGTAAATTATATGAAACTGAATTAACAAATAAACTAAAACTAAATGAAAACTGACGGATTACGGCTAGAAAAAGAAAATGTTCCACTGACAATATACAATGTATTCAGTACATTTTGCATTGTGAAGAATCCCCCAATGCAATTGTATTGTGTTTTTTCATTATTAAAAAGACATACACTCGAAGCATATTTTGCTTTCCATTGTTAAAAATCAACTAACTTAGTTCATATTCTTTGCTTTCCGCTATTAAAACTGAACTTATGGAAATCACATTGCCTGTTTTCCATTATTGAAATTGCACCTATTCAAATCATATTGCTTTTCCTATTATTAAGACTGCACTCAGTGAAATTATATTGCTTGTTTATTAAGAAAATTCTTTGCTTTCCATTATTAACACTCCATTCATTCAAATCATATTTTTGCTTTGATAAGACTCTTCTTAATTAAAAGCATTATTCCTTTAATTATTAAGACTTCACACTCTAAAAATAAGACTGCGTGTGCCACATCAACACGACACTCACTCGGATTATAATCTTTGCTTTTTATTAATAAGTTTAAACTCACACAAATAATATTGTTTCCTTTCTATTGTTCTGACAGACTCAAAACAATTTTTCTTTCTATCATTAAAACTTTTCTCATTCAAATTTTATTATTGATTTTTTGTTCTTAATATTCTACTCAATCAAATCAGATTGCCTAGCTTCCATCATTAAAACTCCACAAGTGTAAATTTTAGTTTGATCTTCATTTCTGAAAACGTAAATCCGTTCAATCCAATTCATAGTTTCTATTGTCAAATTTCAAGTCACTCAATATTTTGGCGTTAGCCATATTCCCTAAAATATACTGACTTGTTAATTCACTTAGGAAAGGCATGGATCCCTATACCCCAGCTATAGATTAATTAGTATAACTTCTATTTGGAAAAAGTATTTAAATATTTACAGGCAAAAAAAAAAACAACAAAATACACTTGCGATCTAAAATGTGTTTCTGCTTTAAACAAGCCAGAAAGGATTGTTAAAAAAGCAATACAAAAACAAACAAAATACATACTTTGCTTTCCATTGTTAAAGCACCAATCACTCAAGTCAAAAAGTTTTATTACCATTGTTTAGTCTCAGATCCCAAGAAATATATATTTTGCTTTCCACTGATATGACTGCATTTATTGAATATCGTTTGATGTCATTTACAGCTCTACTCACTAAACAACTATTACATGTCTTTGCTGTTAAATGTCCATTCACTCAAATCGTATTCTTTTCTCTTTGTTGTTAAGTCTCAACCTTGCTCAAGTCCGATTCTTTACATTTAGTCATTAAGTCTTCACTAATTCAAATCATATTTTTCGTATTTGATTGTTGAGTCTCAACTCGCAGAAATCGTATTCTTTGCATTTTTATGTCTCAACTGGTTCAAATTGTATTTTTTACTTTCATTTCTTAAGTCTTCACAAGTTCAAATCATATTCTTTGTTTTCAGTTATATCGTTTTTGCTCAACTGGGATTTTGTGATTTTTATTCTTAAGGGGTCCTTAATCGAGTAGAGCCTTTATTGAAAACAAAGAATACGAACACTGTTGTTGAACCGCTACGCCTAGCGTCTTCATACATTCTGCTACTTGTTCCATGTTCCGTACACACCAAAAATATATATATAGAAAAATAATTCAACCATACAGTCGACCATTAGCACTGGAAAAACTTAAAAATCAAAAGGAAAAAAACGATTTAAATGAGCAGTGATTTGACTAGCTCAAATTCTATTCTTTTTATTTGTTACTTCTCGATTTTGGTATAGATAGTGCAGAGTCCTTATAGTCAAATCATAATATTTGTTTCTCATTAATAATATTCAGCTTGCATTAATCATAATTTTTGTTTTACATTATTAAATTTCTACCCATTGAAATCGTATCCTTTGCTTTTTATTCTCGTAGTCAACATTTTCTTGCTGCTCTTAAGAATCCTTTCGCCAAAATACAATTTTTGGTTTTCATTGATTTCATTAAACAAGAGAAGTGAGTTGATGGTTACATGTAGGCATAAACATAAATATCTGCAAAAATATGTTGATGCAGATTAACCTTTTAGGTAAATTATGATATTTATCCCTTATTTATTTATGTTTTCTTAATTTTAATGTCATTTTTTCCGGATAATATCTGTTTATGATTAATATAAAATTAATATAAAATTAATATTCACAACTTTAAATAAAATTTATTCTTTATATATATATATATATATATATATATATATATATATATATATATATATATATATATATATATATATATATTGTATATTTAGGCAGCAATTTTTCTTTATGCGGGTTTCATTTAAAATGACAGTCAAGGTGTGGTTTTTATGTAATCTTTCATGTGATCTTATGATTTTATTCTTTTGAGGACATACGTTATATCAAAAATTGTTCAAATGTTTTGTTTATTTGAGCGTCTTTGGATATACTTTTAGTCGTTTTTGAGGATGAACGTTATTGTACGTGTAACAGAATGTATGTAATGTAATACTGGCTGACATACTTGTTGATGAAATTTCTTTACAACAAAAAAGAACATACTTGATGACAACACAAATTTCATAGCAGATTCAACATGAAGGAATGACTAAAAATAATGGAGACCTTATTAATGAAAATGAAAATCCCAACACAGTAACATCAACTACGAACATGCTAACAACATATTTACCACAGTAGATAGATAACGCATATGCACTATTCTATATCAGACCACATTCATTCTGTTACCTGTGAAATAATATTCATACTCGAAAATGGCTAAAAGTATAGCCGAAAGTGCTCAGATAAGTAAAACATTTAGACAATTTTATATAATTGATGTTTTCAAAAGGAAACAATCATAAGATCAAATAAAAATTACATAAAAAACTGAACCACCACAACTTGTTAGTCATTTTTAATGAAAACTGCACATATGTAAGTACTAAGCTGTTTTTTTTCAGCGATTTAACGGAGGTACCTAATATATATATATATATATATATATATATATATATATATATATATATATATATATATATATTGTCGCATCTGTCCCGACAATAACCATCAAGATGTTTATATGTCATTTCGGGTATATTAAATTTTCACATCTATAGACAGATTGGTTTTCTGGTTTTCTGTCCCAGATCATGACAAATGGACAATGATTTAAATAATAAAATAATAAAATAAGATAACTGTTCGATTGGTAATTGAATGGCAATCATTTCCCAGGTCTGCTTCGTTATTCAACACGGGCGCTGACAAAAATCAAGGATGAACGTCGAGACTACAATTTTGACATAAAATTTTCATGAAGAAAAGATAAAAAACAAAAAAGGAATCTAAGTATGAATTAGAATATCCAATGACCTAAACTTCAAAATTACTTACGGATACCCAACAAATATTTTCGGTCGAAATATCAAATTACAATACACAACAGAAAATAAGAACAAAGTACAGGCGATTACGAATGCAAGATATCAACATACAATAAGATGGGTGGAAATCATATTATTTGAAACACGTGATATAGTGTGTGTAGTAATATAATATTCATGGAATTGTATGCGTGTTCTAACGTGGGTCTAATAACTCGATAACTTATCTTTGTATAAGTTTCTTCTCTTCTTTTACTGTCTCTTCTTTTCTTTTCACTCTTTGTCTTCTTTCTTTATACACTTGAAATTTATGTAGTTACATCTGTCACTATATCTTTCAGTTCATTACTATGTTTTCCACACACAGCTATTCTGAAATGTCCGCACATTTCTTTATTCTTTTAATCAATCGGCGTCGTCTTTTCTGTACGCAAATAATTCTGTTTCTTTATGTTCAACGTAGCTTTTATCTGGTGACTAATCTGTGTCGTTATCTCTCTTTTCTCTTCTCTTGAAAAATTACTTGGCTTCGCTTTCTATTTCTCTTTTGAATAAACTGAAATCAGCGTACGATTTACATTACAACTTCTGTCAACTTCGTAGCTATCTCTTTCTTTCAACATGAATGAATCAACATACAAATATTAATATAACTTTTCTTCGTTTTCGTTGTTATATTTATTTATTTCTCGATACACGGCACAGTTCCGTTTTCTTTCTTGCTTTGAAAAATAAGAATTTATACACACGGTTTTTTCTTATCCGGAGTTGCTTAAGAAGAAATGGGCTAATTTATGCCATTTTCCCAAATGCACTTTCCCTTCCGCCATCGTTTGTCAGCGTTCAGCAAATACGACTTACTTAGTCGGGACCCAATAAGCAATTGACTAAATTTTTACTTTGGGTTTCTCTTCCCACGTAATTTATTTTGGCGCGAATTTTAACTCCTGCTGCTTCCACGACTTGCAATCGACTCCCATGTCTGGTTTATTTCGTGTCTGGCTTTTATCTGGGTCTATGAAAGGTTTTTCTGTAAGTAAAACAAATTACTATATATCACTAATTAAATACTTAGATTTTAAATATATTGTCTCTTCGATAACAAAAGGACAAATTAAGATGTTACGTTAAAATATTAACTGCTCTATCCTTGCTAATTTGTGAAGTTAATTCCATGGACATATTTATAAATCTATTGGTGATATATTATTTAAGTAATATTGAAAAAAATCAACTCCTCAAACCAAAATTCTTTAAAAAATGAATAGGTTAGATTCATTCAGACAGAAAGAATAGTGAGAGGCAGAGTAAGAAAGAAAACATTTTATTGTTGGGAGAGGGAGTCAGATATACAATGTTAAAATTTTGCACTGTCCTAATGTTAGTACAACTATAACCCAAATAAAATCAACGATTGGGGTTTTTAAACAATTATGAATGTTAGTAAATTCATATGTCAGTTTTCGACCGAAAGTATAAATTCCATTTTGTTATGGAATTTAAATTCTATTTTTGTATCTGCACTTAGTTCAATCTTTTGGTTCCATAGTTCACTGGGATTTTTGTGTTTGATTATTGCAATTTTTCTCCCAAGCATAAATTGCATCTGTCTCTGATGTTATAAGATGTTTGTGCATGTTCAATAATCCTCCATTAGTCCTTCGTTTTTTAGTTTCCAGTAATATTTTGATAGGGCAGTTTGATGTTTCCAGGAAACTTTAGAAAAAGAATGTTGGTGATTGTATAATCTTTGTTTCCAATTTGCTGCGGATATCCCTAAGTATGTCTTTTTCATGTTGAAGTCTTCTTCCAGAAACATGGTAGCTTCATATATTGCTATATCGGAATCGCATTTGCCTTCAATAGGACAGCTGGTTCTGTTATTAAAGAGGTTTATATTCTTGTGCTTTATCATAATTTTTTTAAGAATTGATCGTTGTGTGAGTGAATAATGTTTTCATATAAAACACATGTAATTGCCCGTTACAGCTTTTATATATAATAGGCCTTTTTTAAAAATTGGTAAGTATTATTTAAATTTAAATTTTTTATTATAATTACTAATTTAAATTTTTTTTAATCATTATTATTATTATTATTAAAAATAATAATAGTTATTATTATAAAAATAATAATAGTTATTATTATAAAAATAATAATAGTTATTATTATTTTTATTATCATTATTATAATGATAATAAAAATTATTAGTTTTATTTAAAATTATATTTTTTATTTTTTATTTTTATTTTATCATCATTAACCTTGTTATTTTACAACGATATTCTAAATATTAATATTAATATTACTGTGATGAAAACAAAACGATTATAATTATAAAATGAATAGATTTTTTATAGCAGTCGAAATTAAAATAAAAATCTAACAATTAAGTTCATAAATTTAAATACATGGGAAGTATTTTGACAGAGGATGGAAAATGTGACATAGAGATCCGAAGACGCATTGGCATGGCCAAAGACGCATTTTAGAAGCTAACCAGAGTACTGAATGACAGGAATATCTCATTAGAAACAAAGAAAAGAGTTCTGAATTGCTATGTGATATTCTTTTGTAAGGAAGTGAATGCTGGACGATGTTCACCAAGGATGAAGGAAAAGCTTGAAGCAGTAGAAATGTGGTTTTACAGAAGGATGCTGAGAATGCCATGGACAGAGCATGTGTGGAACGATGAGGGGTTGGAGAAGATGAAAACGAGAAGAAAACTGATACTAAATATCAGGAAGAGGCAAATGAGGTTCTTTGGACACATAATGAGGAAGGAGACCCTGGAGAACTTAATACTCACAGCTCGGATAAAGGGAAGGAGAAACAGGGGAAAGCAGCGCGAGATGTACTTGTTAGGTCTGAGCAAATGGATAGCGGAGCAGGGATTAGAAGAGATACAAAGAAAAAATATTGAGAGCGACAAGAGAGAGAGCCAAGTGGAAGTCCATGATCTCCTACACCCTGAAAGGACACGGCAAAAAAGAAGTACGGAAATAATAGCATATAGGGTTGGGAAATAATAGCATATAGGGTTGGGAAATAATAGCATATAGGGTTGGGAAAGGGTATGAATCCACCTATTTTCTCTTAGCTATGTGTTAATTAGCAGAACTTTTATCCGTAAATCTAAAAAAGTATTTATTTTTTTTTACTTTAAATAATCTAGAAAAGATTACGTTTTGGCGAAACTTCTTCGTCAAGCTGCTGTGGCCTGTTTGGGCCAGGAAGAAAGACACGGAAACAAGAACGGATTGCTATGTAATATCTGTTCTTCTGTACAGAAGTGAATGCTGGACGATCTCATAAAAGATGAATGTTTATGCTAGGATTAGAATGAAATAATTATGATATACTAAGGTATATTATAGTTAAGAAAACCAAATAAGTATTGTGTGGGTCATTTATTTTAATAAAATAATTTTGAATTTATAAATTATCTTGGAGCATAAGTTATAAATAGAATATTGTATTTAATTAAATTTTAAAGAAAAAATATTTAATCATTAGTAGTTTAATAATTTCTGAACCGTTTTGTGTGCCATGCATATAATCCATATGTAAGTTTGGATGTTACGCGGCTATTTAAGAATTCTATTTCATGCACTATTTTATTATTTTAGCATCTTGCGGTGTTATAAAATAATGCTCCCTAGTAGAAAATATCTATGACATTTTCTATCTTAAATTTGTTATTACCGCTCCATACACCCAGGTATTTTAAGTGTTTAGTATTTATTAATATCATATCAGAATTTTTTTGATGGACATCGATTCAGAGCCATTTCTACTTTCATCCAATTTTCAAATCAGAATTTCTGTTTTAGAAACGTTTAGGATTAGGGTACAGTTTAGGGTACTTCACGATAATATTTTCAGCTTCACTCTTCCCAAAGGCAGATATAAAAAAAAAATAGAATATAGCTTATACACCCGAGAGAACATAGTACACTTTGATCTCGAGTAGGAATAAAATCGCCATTTTTTAGATGTTTTGTATCTGACGACAGAAACCGAGTAAGCCTATCACCAAAAAAAAAAAAAAAAAAAAAAAAATAGTATAAATAAGATAACAACGTCTGCGTAATTATTTTAAAATGATTATTAAATATATATTCGTAAGACGGGGATTTGGCTGGTTATAAATAATGCTACCATGAACCTGCTTTATGCTGTGATGTCGGGGTTAAATAAACACTCGTCTTAAAAGCGTTAGTAATGAGTTAAAATATTCACACATTTTTAAAAATAGAGATTTGTGTCTAATGAAGGTAAGTTTAGCTAATTGATATTGCCATCATATTTCTTTCTTTTCACACATTTTTAGAAAGTTTTCACTTACCAACGTAAGTGAGAGTGAACTGTATGCCATGTGCGGCTAAATACAGAAAGAAGTGCATATATTTATCTGTACTGACCAAGGTTAAGTTGGCAAGTAACCAAACTGAATGCATAGCATTTTGAACTTCCCCTTCCAGCGTTAGGTATTGCATGGTGGAGACCAGAAGCCTTCCAGCAAATTAAGGAAACTTAGAGATATTTTGAGAAGGTCAACAATGTGACCTACTCTAGTGTTAAGTCGCTGAGATCGCGGCGAGTAGCAAAGTTCATGCAGCTGCCTTCAGCCGGATATCGCCAGAAATTCTAACTCTCACCAAACGAACTCTCTTTGGATCAGATTACAAAATGATCTTTCTTTATTTGTCTTTTTTATACCTATAAACGTGTAATTATCGGCCTCTCTCTCTCCCTCTCTCTCTCTCTCTCTCTATATATATATATATATATATATATATATATATATATAAAACTGACCCTACTTTACTGTGAAGCCGTCAAAATAATTAGTTAAGTAGGCTCAGTTCGCTATTCTTTGCGAAGAAAAGTGCACCATAATGCAATTCACTCTGCCAGAAATATGAAAACGGCACATTGTACTGCTTGGCATTCTTACCGTAAGTTCAAATACGAACATTTCAGAGTGGTTAGGTGTCAATCTGAAGAATGTGCAGAAAATTCGAAAAAAGTTAGATTAGTATAATGGTGATAACGAAGGTGTTTTAAGTGATTACTACTAATGGCGATATTATGCTTCCATTCATTTTCCCACAGGGCCTCATATTCTAACTCGAAGGACTACATCTTAGGTTAAGAGGGTGGCTGCTCTGGGTGAAGAGTACAGCTACTGGGAGAATGTTTATTTAGAAATAGGGTCTAAACCATAATACACTAGCAGGAGAATCCAGTCAATTTGGGTGACAACATCTTCCCTTATATATGGCTACCTAACTCTCCAGACTACAACCTCCTTGATTATTTTGTGTAGAGTGCATTTGAGCGAGAGACCAACAAAACTTCTTGTAATACCAAAGATGAATTAAAGGCAAGGATTATGACAACATCCATAATATTAACCAAGAAGATTGCCCGGAAGAGTTGACGGAAATTCTGAAATCGTCATTTATGGCCTGGTTGAAGCCAATGGCGATTTTATTGAAGTATTCAAAGTTAATTTGATGTCATATATTTGTTAAAATGAGATGTCAGTATTATTTTTATTTTTGCCTAATTTAAACAACAATTTATCCATCTCAGCATATATATATTGCTTAATATGTCTTTGCTATGCTTAATTGAACATTTTCCTCCTTGTTTTTTCTTTATTAACTTGTTAGAAATTTCTGTTGCAGGTAGTTTGAACTTAAAACTTTTCATTTTTTTATTAGAGTAGATATTCCCTTTTATTGCCCGGTTCATATACCTCCCAATTCTATTGAACAAGTGTAGAGAACTATCCCTTGTTTCCCTGTTCAGAAAGTGGTTTCCGGGTCACTTCCTCTCCTCAGACCTTGGTACCGTTGCTTCCGCGATTTTCCTGCGACGTACCTGTTCGGTCGCAACGTCTCTTCATTGAGAGGGTACCTGTTTGGCAGTTTTCTGGTTGCTGTTTCCGACTTGTAGTTAGGAGTCATAACTCTTGCGTAGCGTCAAGAGCGGCTGCTCTGATCAACAGCTGCATAATATCGAGGTTCTTGTAGTGCCATGTCGCGCATGGTTAGGTGCGCCTGCAGACGCTTTCGGTGGGCAACCCCGAAGCCACACTTTGCTGCAGTCCGCGCCAGTTCTCTTTCAGTGTATGACGTAGCTAAAGAGCGTCTCCCTCCTCTACTCAAGGTCTCTCCTCACCAACAACATCAAATATGAACAACTATATCTCCGCAAGAAAAGCTAAACTAAGCAAAGTAAAATCACCTAAATCTTTTAATATTTTCTTCACTAACATCCGGGATATTCGAACCAATTTCTGTAGTCTCATCAAACTTCACAAAAAGTTCCCTAACATCCTTGAGCTTTGTGAGACTAATCTCAAACCCTCAATACCTACCTCTGACTTCTCGATCCCTGGCTACCTTCCCCTCTTAAGGAAGGACTCAACTTTCCATATGCATTGGCTAAGGGTTGACGTCAGTGAACACCTCCCTCTAGCTAGAGTGACATCTCTAGAATCTCCTGACCACCAATACATGTGTCTTCGAGTGTCACTTCTCAAATCGGTTAGCTATCTTTTCTTTCTGTACCGTTCCCCTTCCTCTCATGAGTGCTCCCTCGTAGACAGCATCTCTGACAATATAGATAGGGCTATTTCCTCCAACCCATTTGATAAAATATTTGTGTTTGGAGATCTTAACGCTCATCATGCCAAGTGGCTAAAAAACTCTGTCACTGATTCAGCTGTCATTCACGCCATGAAATTTGATAATGCTCAATGCCTTACGCGCTTTCCCAGTATCCCTTCAGGACACGTTTCTCTACTAGATCCCTGCTTTACCTCTGTACCTAATTCCTGATAAGTCTCTCAGATTTGCCCTCTCGGTAACTCCGATCATGCTGTTGTTTCTATTAATATCTCTCGTCCCTTAGGGAAAAATGATCTCCCAGTTGAGGACTGCGCCTCTGGGGTCTTCTCCTGGGTGAAAGCTGGCATTGATGACTTCATACCGATGAGGAAGTTCCGTCCAAAACCTTATTCCCCACCTTGTTCTCTCTTGCCTGTTCAGCCGCCATTGCCCATAGAAACATCTACTTCCGGCTATTTCGGAGCCACAGAACTGACCACAATAGGCACCTATTCGCCCCTGCCCGTAATGAGTGTAAGAGGATGCTGAATAATGTTGTTGTTTGCTGAGAGAATGAAGCAGTGCATAGCTAACCGCAAGTTTGGCTTCAAGGACTATTGGCGGCTGTGCAAAGGTGTGCTTAACTACAGCAAATCTCCCATCCCTTCCTTAATAAATTCGAGGTCTTCACAGCACTTGTGAACAAGGCCGAGTATTTTGCTCCCAGATTCTCATCAAACTTCACATTTGACTCATTAGGAGTACCCGCACCCGACTTCCTCTTAGAATTGTGGCTGAACTGAAAGATGTTTACATAACTCCGTCTTTGGTATCTAAGATAATATCAAACCTTGACCCTCATAAGGCGAGAGGAGGTAATGGAACCCCGGCCATTGTCCTGAAGAAATGTACCCCTGAACACTCCTCTGTCCTCTCTAAACTTTACAATTACTGCCATTCTGCTTCCTGTTTTCCTGCCTGCTGGAAGTCCTCTTGTGTGATTCCTGTATTTAAGAACTCTCGGTAACTCTCTTACCCATCCGATTATCGCTCTATTTTCCTCCTATCAATTTTCGGAAACCTGTTTGAGGCTATTATCAATGCTGAGTTAGTTCAACATCTTACTGCCCCCGATAAGTCCGAGGAGGCTCGTGCTGTTGCCCTGGATAACTCCAAGGATTTTGATAGAGTTTTGCACGCTAGCACAAGCTACAGGGTTATGGTATCACTGAACGCTTTATTGATCTGATCCTATCTTTCCTAACTAACCGTATAATGAACGTCGTTATGAATGGGCATGCCTCAACATCCTACCGCACGACTGCTAGTGTCCCCCAGGGCTCTATCCTAGGCCTTATCATATACTTCAATTATACTTGCATATATGTAAATTCTCATCTCTTATATTTAACAGCATATGTTTAGAAAATTACTTGCTGCCTCGATACACTAAATTTAAGTTACAGGATGCCGCAGCATTAAATGATCCTAACACCAAGAAATTTCAATGGAACCTCATTAAACGTCAAATGCACACAGCCAAACAGGAATTACAACTAATCAATACTGAAATTGTACATGTTAATGGAATCTTACAGTCTTCTACCACAATTGAAAAATTCAAGGAAATATTGGTTTCATTATACAATACAACAGAAAAGGAACATGACTCCCATAAACAAGTCATCAAAAAAAAAAAAAAAAAAAAAAAAAAAACTAAACAAATTATATAAAGGAAAATACTTATACCAAACATCAATGACAACTTCATTAACCTATCGGATTACCAACTCACTCCAGATGAAATAGAATTCCTTTATCTCGGACCAAATTTTAATGTCGCACAGAAACCTAATTCAATGTTTAAACAAATGGAAATTGAAGCTTTATACCAACAAATACTTCAACTCGAACAAGACAACCATATTACTACACAGGTAGGCTTAAAAGAATTACTCAAAGCTGAATCAAACAAACACTGTTACCATAAAAATCCTAATTATATTATAAATACGCCTCTCATAAAAGCAGCCACACATCTAAAAAATAACAAACATATTGTTATCCGACGTGCCGATAGAACCAATACATTTGTTATTTTAAACAGACAGGAGTATCACTCCAAATTACAGGCCATTCTGGACGATCACAATAAATTTAAAAAATTAACTAGTAATACCATCACCCAACTTAAAAAACATATTAATAAACTTATTACTGCAAACAATGCTGAAATAGGATCCTATAAACTTCAAAAGATTATAGGTGACTATCAGCCCGGCTACCTTTATGGAAATGTAAAAATCCATAAAAATGATCATCCCCTCCGACCTATCATTTCTCAAATACCCACACCAATATATAACCTTTCCAAAACACTTAACAAACTAATTACTCCCTATCTTCCTGGTAAATATAGTATTAATTCCACGGACGAATTTTTACAGATTCCCCATCCCGTAAAACCTAAGAATCAAATAATTGCATCTTTGGATGTCCAAAACTTATTCACAAATGTTCCCGTCCATGAAACAATTGACATCATTATCCATGATGTATATTATCATGCTACTCTCCCATCAATCAATATTAAACCCACTATATTAAAAGAACTATTATTAGCATGCACCACACAAGTACCCTTTCACGATCCCTTAGGCAATATTTATACATAAATAGATGGTATTGCGATGGGATCTCCTTTCGGTCCCCTCTTTTCTAATTATTATATGGCAAATCTAGAAAATAAAATAATTAATGACAACAATAAACCCTCTATATATGTAAGATACATAGATGACATCTTTGTTTTAGCTAAGAATATCGATCAAATTACATATCTTAAAAACAAATTGGAATGTCTCTCCGTCCTCAAATTTACATTAGAACTTAATATTAATAACAAAATCCCATTCCTTGATGTATTCATTGATTCTAGCACACATAAATTTACTACTTCTCTATATAGGAAACCAACTAGCATAAATTCGTGTCTTCTTAATTATAATAGTGAATGCCCCCAACGATATAAAATAGCTGTTATAAAAAACTTACTTCAACGCACACAAATGATATCTTCTTCCAAATCTATATTTTATAAAGAATTACACAACATTAAGCAAACACTAGTCAATAATGGATTTCCTAACTCCGTTATTGATCAACAAATTAAAATGTATCTCAACAAAATTAACAATAGCTCTAACAATAATGATAATATTGATAATAATGGTTTACATCAAAATAAACATAACACTGTTAACTTATACTATTTCAACCAAATACATAATAATTATAAACAAGATGAAAAAACTCTCAAAAAATAATACGTAGAAATGTTAAACCAGTGGAAAGTAATAATCAAATTAAACTCATTATATATTATAAAAAGTTTAAAACAATTGACCTCATAGTCTATAATAACCCAACAAGCACTAAACTAAATTCTCTATAAAAAAACAATGTAGTGTACCAATTTACATGCCCATTCAGAGATTGCATCTCTGATACTAATAAAAAACCTAGTACATATATTGGTTTTGCTACAACCACGCTCTCCCGTTGACTTACATATCATCTTTCTGATCAGAGTACTGTTAAACAACATTTTTCTGAAAAACATAAACATGTAGGTAACATCAGACAGATTTTGGTCAACAATACGGTGATCCTTACTCATACACACAGTTAGAGGAACCTGCAAATATTGGATGCCATGTACATCAAATCAAAACAACCAACACTCAATAAAATAAACTTTAAATCCGGAAATAACATATTACATTGCATTTGACTAGATGGTTTTGTTGTCATTTCGCCTATCACGCGATGTGACGTCATAAAACCGCATCGCAAATTTAAGAACTGCGTTTATTATTTTTGGTAACTATTGCCGTTGCCAAGCGGAGTTTTATGTCAACACAAAATAAAATCGTCGGTGATGGTGGATGTTATCATATTTCAGTCTAAACAACCTTTCTGAAGATGGCTCATGTGAGCCGAAAGCTTAGAAGAAAATCAATAAATAACTATCCAAATGTTGGAGAATTTTTCTATTTATTTTCAACTGAAATTAAAGCAAATATTCGACGTTAAGAACGGCTCCTGATTAAACATAATAGACATTCATCGTCTCTTATATTTAACAGCATATGTTTAGAAAATTACTTGCTGCCTCGATACACTATATATATATATATATATATATATATATATATACAATTTACATATAATTATATATACATAATTTAAACAATTTATCCATCTCACCATATATATATATATATATATATATGGTATATATATATATATATATATATATATATATATATATATATGGTGAAATAGATAATATATATATATATATTCGTGATCCACATACAAGACTGTTTTATCCATCTCACCATATATATATATATATATATATATATATATATATATATATATATATATATATATATATATATATATATATATATATATATGGTGAAATAGATAATATATATATATATATTCGTGATCCACATACAAGACTGTTTTATCACAGCTCATCAGTATGGCTAGATATCCACTTGCTTCTGGCCAAGATCGAAACTCGACCGATTTGAACAGTTAACACCAGAATTTTGTATTAGATGGAGTGCAAAGAAAGACTACAGTTGTAAAAGAAAATATTTTGAGATTTAAGAATTTCTTTAAAATTACTAATTAACTCATAGCTGGAGGAGGAAGTAGAGCATTCATATATTTTGCTCGGGTATTCACGCATAAGTGATTATAAAGAAACAGACTGGAATTGGAACACATCAGTTCATCAAAGTTTATAGTGCCTGGTATCTCCAAGCGGTCAACCATGTATTTCCCGTTTCATGCTCGATGTGGCTTAATTTCAGTGCGTTTCGGTGTACAATATCCGTAAGCCAGAAAAAGAAGAAGCAAGAAATAAGAAATCTCAGAAATCGATTGAAAGGATTAAAGTGAAAAGGAGGAGGAGAAAGAAAAACCGGAACAGAAAGAAAATTTGAAATTGAGGTAGAAGCTGAACAATGGAGGTCTCGCAAATCTCACACAGATTTATGTTAACATCGACAAAAAAAAAAAATAAAATGCAATGTTAAAAAACAAGTCCGGATAATTTGTTTTATCTACTCCAGTTCAAGTTATACTTGTTGATTCAATTTTCTCCAAACGTCGTTAAATGAGGACGTGTCAGCTTTTCACAAGGGATTTCTTACAGCTAAATTAAATATAACTCAATAATGGAAGATAGTTAAATTTGTAAAATATTTATTCATGCTTATGCGCGCTTCTATAATGAATATTTTGATGTTTTTCTTTGTGGTTCAACTATTTGCAAAGATTTCTTTTAGAAACATTTTAAACCTAAAGTGATTTGATCTTTTCACACTATTTCTGTCGCAAATTTATATCTGATAAAGCTTATGGGAAATGCTGTTTTTTTACGATGATAATGTTGTCTCTTCATTGTTTTATATTTTTTCTCGCCTTTTATCAATGTTTCATTTTGTTAAACGTTTCCATAGATTATTTTATTCATCGTTCATTGATTTTTTTCATTGTGTTCTTCTCTCTCTCACTTTCTTTTTGTCTATTCTTTTGTTTTTTAATTTTCTTTCGTCCATTTTCTTTCTCATTATTTCATTATCCTCGAAATATCTTCCTCTTTCTTTTTTCTTTTGTTTTTCGATCGATATTATTTCCTTTCGTGTATTTTATGAATGCATTAATATCGTTACATTACATTATTTTGCTAGAAAGGATTTTGGTGGTTACCACAAGTCTGTTGCATGGAAGCGTCATGGTTATCAGAATGCCATTATTGAATATAGTGTGCGTCATATACGTGACAACCGATCATTTGAAACCAAAGGTTTACATGCAACAGCTTACCGTTTTCGAACGACGGGAGGAAAGGTTTTATGGTGGCTGCATCTGTATTTTTGTTAGTTTCTTTCTTCCAGATAACTGGTCGTGCCATATTTAGCCCGTCTTTGAAGTACTGTTTTATCATTATGATAAAATGTGATATACTTTCAGCGGTAGCTTCTGAATTCTGATGTAGCTATATATATACTCATCTCGAAAACCTTCCACGAAAACTTTCAAACGAAGGAAAAAATGTTTTTTTAAAAAAGAAAGAGCTTAGGATATGAAAGTCTATCAGAAGTGTTCGAACAGAAATCAGAACGAAGCCCAAAGAAGAAGACCCGACACGAATAACCATCAAACAGAAAGCGCTCAATACAAAGGTAGAGCGAACTTAATAGAACCTAATGAGCCAGACGAACCTACCTAGTTTTCTCCTAAACAGATCATCAGAGAAAGCTAACATTTTGCATCATAATATATATATATATATATATATATATATATATATATATATATATATATATATATATATATATGATGCAAAATGTTACGGTTCAAAACTGCGACCATTATAGACCGAGGGGAAACCGTTAATTGATCAGATTTGTCTACTCGACCAGAAAAGAATTTGCTATTAGACAAATACAAGGTTTAATTCCGCTTTGCCTAACAGCAAATATATGGTTATGTTAATGTGATTGCATATGCGCCCGAACTTTTGTTTGTGCGATTCTGCAATCACATCGACATAATCATAGATTTAGTCCTATGATGTCCTTAAGAAAAGCATTCGCATTCAAAAACGATTAAAACTCAAAAGAAGTCAATTTTCAATAATACAAACGGGCTGACCGTATTCAGAAATTATATATATATATATATATATATATATATATACTGTGTAAATAAAACACGAAAATCTGCCTTTCTGCACCGTGTGCAGATAGCTTAGAAGCAGAATGTCTTATATATAAATGTAGCTTAGTCAGTTGATGTTCGGATTAGAATATTGTAAAGCTCTATATCTTAATATTTTATTTTATTGATCATTTTTTCATATAATTTTTGTTCTGACTAATACTTGATTAATAATTATATATATATATATATATGGAAAACAGTTTGTGGTAAGAGAACTTTCCGTGGAAAATAATCCAAGGGGATTCTGGTAATATAATATTATGAATGATAAAATATTATAAATGATTCACAAAAAGAGCTTAATGTATGGAGCCACACTACATTCGGCAACTACATTTTCGTTAGTCAAAATAGACTACTTCCATGTACGGTGATTCGAAATTTTTTGTCTCATATACATATAGTGTATAACTACCTTGTATTATATATGTAATTGAAGATATCCTTCTTTTTATCTGTATACTCTTGTATATATGTGGTGGTTTAAAAGATCCCGCTATATCAAACTTGTGAAGTCACTTTCTTATTTGTGTAAATTATCTTTTGATAATTTTTGCCTATTGAAGAATTTGTCGTTAAGTTCTCCGATGCATTTGATATATATATATATATATATATATATATATATATATATATATATATATATATATATATATATATATATATATATATATATACTTGTGTTTGTGTATATAGCATGTATGTATTTTAATATAGACCCTTTTTGTATGTATATGTGTACGCTTATGTATATATGCGTTAGTATAAATTTTGTATATATTCGCATATATCTGGTTTTCATAGGTGGGTATGTGTATGTGTGCATTCGAATGTGTACATATGTGTGTGTGTGCGCGTATGTATGAGTATGTATGAGTATGTATGCATATATCAGCTTGTATATATATATATATATATGTGTGTGTGTGTGTGTGTGTGTGTGTGTGTGTGTATATGTGTGTGTGTGTATGTGTGTGTGTGTGTGTATACGTATTCGTAAGCATGTAGCTGGATGTGCATCCGACTTCATATTACTTTTCGATTTCCTTTATTTATTTTCTATCAACGACCATTTGGAAAGTTTTTGCGTATTCAGGAAAATGTGGTTACAACCTCCGAAGCTGTTGATATATATATATATATATATATATATATATATATATATATGTAAAGCTACTTTATTTTATGTATGTAATTGAATGTAGGCTCTTTTGTGTGTATATGTGAAGTTTGATGGATACTTGTGTAACGCTGGCCTCTTATGCAAACTGCGGAGCTACGGTATAACTGGACATCTGTTTGACCTCATCCAGTCATTCCTCTCTAACGCACATTGAAGGTAGTATTAAATGGGCATGCCTCCCAAAACTACCATACAAACGCGGGCGTCCCTCAAGGTTCTATCCTAGGTCCCACGCTCTTTTTGATGTACATTAATGATCTCCAAGAAGGCCATTAGATCCCAAGTAGGCATTTACGCCGATGACACAACAATCTACTCTCGCATTGATCAAAAACCAGGTGGGGGCGACAAAGCGAACCTCGATGCCGAGCTTGAAAAGGACCTCCAATCCGTAGTGACCTGGGGTAGGAAATGTCTAGTAAATTTCAAAAGAAGCTGTTATCAACTAACCACCATAGACAATCGCGTCTACCTCCCATTAGCATGGAACAAGCTTGCCTCCCAGAGAGTAAAACACTACGCCTCCTTGGCCTTACACTTTCGGCGGACCTCAATGAAATGACTATATCGAATCCATTGCCAAATCTGGCGCTATGCAAGTCGGCTCTCTGTGCAGGGCCCGGAAGTTTTTCCCGTCTGAATCTATCCTGCACATATAAAAATCTACCATCCACCCATGTATTGAATACTGCTGCCATATCTGGTCGGGTGCCCCTGCTGCTCTCCTTGGGCTTCTTGACAAAATACAAAGGAGAATCTGTAACGTAGTTGATACTGACTTGGCAAACCGGCTGCAATCACTCTGTCACCGGCGTGATGTGGCTTCCCTGTGCCTCTTCTACAAGTACTTCCGATAAACTTAGATCACTGGTGCCGCTTAAGCACGAATTTACACGAGATACTACATTAGCAACTAGGTCCCACCCTTTACAGTTAAACAGATAAAATGTAACCTTAATTTCTACTCCAACAGCTTCTTTTCTCGCGCTTCCCGCCTGTGGAACTCCCTTCCACAACTCTGCTTTCCCGACAGCTACAATCTCCAGGTGTTTAAATGTAGGGTCAATAGACACCTTCTATTACACTAACTTCCAATTATTCTGAGAACACCCTCATCTACCCAACCCTCATTCTCGGTATTTCTACCCGCCTATCACCCATCCTCTGACATTTAACCTATATTTAACCATCCTTCCTCCACTCTATGTAGCACCCTGCGCAGTAGTGGCAGTGAAATGCCTTGCTCGGAGTGAAACGCTTATAAAAAAAATATAAAAAAATATATATTGCTATTAATTATACGTGTATATGTCTGGTTTTCATAGGTATGTATGTGGCTGTGTGAATACCATAGTTATATGTAGATAAGATGGACGTGTTTATATGTGTTTATATATATGTATACATATGTACTTGTGTATGCATATCTGTATATGTGTGTATATGTCTATATATGTACATATATGTATGTTTGTATGCTTGTATATGTTCATGTATATGTATATATGTGTATCCGTATTCGTGTGCTTTTAGGTGTGTATGTATAGTTTATGATCCCGCATTCTGCCCAATTAACTTTTTCTTCCGTAACCTTGGTAAATGTTACAAGATAAAACTTAACGTTTCTATTCTTGTCAATATTACTCGATTTCTATTTCTTTGGATATTCTGAGAAAATTTTATCCTAAATAAAATGTGGTTTGATGAGATGAGTATATGACCTTGTCAAAATGGATTATAATTTTTAACCACTTTAGATGATGTATTGAGATTTCCTTTATATATAAATATATATATAAACAATATATTTACTTAAAGAAAAAGAAAAGCATCCTTGATAAAAGTTAACAGATTTGTCTAAAGGGCTCAGAGGTAGAGATCATTTGGACAGTTTTTAAACCATGACCAGAAAAAGAAATCATTTGTAAGAATGCAGGAACTTTTGAATAAAAACCTTAATCAGCGTTCCATTTTAGTTGCCTTCGTCGAAACTTGTTAAAATAGCAATATTTCTCAAATCAACAAATATGCATGTGAGGGACTATCTATCTATCTATCTATCTATCTATCTATCTATCTATCTATCTATCTATCTATCTATCTATCTATGTGACAGACTATATCTATCTATCTATCTATCTATCTATCTATCTATCTATCTATCTATGTGACACACTATATGAATTTATCTAACTCTTATCTATCTATCTATCTATCTATCTATCTATCTATCTATCTATGTGACAGACTATATGAATTTATCTAACTCTCACCTATCTATCTATCTATCTATCTATCTATCTATCTATCTATCTATCTATCTATCTATCTATCTATGTGACAGACTATATGAATTTATCTAACTCTCACCTCTCTGTCTGTCTCTCTATCCGTATCTAACTCTCACTTTTCTATCTATCTATCTATCTATCTATCTATCTATCTATCTATCTATCTATCTATGTGACAGACTATATGAATTTATCTAACTCTTACCTATCTATCTATCTATCTATCTATCTATCTATCTATCTATCTATCTATCTATCTATCTATCTATGTGATAGACTATATGAATTTATCTATCTATCTATCTATCTATGTGACAGACTATATGAATTTATCTAACTCTCACCTCTCTGTCTGTCTCTCTATCCGTATCTAACTCTCACTTTTCTATCTATCTATCTATCTATCTATCTATCTATCTATCTATCTATCTATCTATCTATCTATCTATCTATATTTGTGACAGACTATATGAATTTATCTAACTCTTACCTATCTATCTATCTATCTATCTATCTATCTATCTATCTATCTATCTATCTATCTATCTCTGTGACAGACTATATGAATTTATCTAACTCTCACCTCTCTGTCTGTCTCTCTATCCGTATCTAACTCTCACTTTTCTATCTATCTATCTATCTATCTATCTATCTATCTATCTATCTAATCGATGAATCACGAAAAATGAAACCTTAAGTGAAAATCTTGCAGAAAAATGACATTCTGAATCTGTTCTTATTTTTTTAATACATAAAATTGATAAAAGGGGATCTAGATCTAAAAAAATGAGTGCATTATTTCGAACTGAAGCCCAATATTGCATCAAGAGAAATGGCAGGTAGGTTGAAGGTTAGCCAAACAACAACAAAAGCTATCAAAGAAATGTAGAAAATTTGATTCATTGTTCAAATAGAGCCGTTTGGAAAAAGTAATGCATTACTCTATTAAGGAAGCTGACAATTCGCAGAAGCACATTGTGCTTTGATTAACATTAATTCACACACAAGTTGCTTTTATCTGGCCTTTAGCTTTAGGGAAAATTAAAATACTTTAAAAATATTTTAGCAGTTATAAAAACAATTGAATTTTATATGTAATATATATATATATATATATATATATATATATATATATATATATATATACATATGTGTGTGTATGTGTGTATGTATATATAATGAACCATTGAAACGTACTGCTGCATATAAAACTATATGTAAATATATAAAGTGACGGTAAACAATCAGTTTTAAGAACAATCTCCTTGTTATATTTCTAGGATCCACTTTTACATGTTGATCATAGTAATATGATATTAAAAATTATGAAATATTCAAAATGATACACAAAAAGATCTGAATGTATTTAATTAAGAGCAAATACTTATTAAACTATAAATTTCGAATCACCTCATCTGGGGAATAGTTTATTTCGGCAGTCGAAGATGTCAGTCTTCTATATTGTCAAACCCAATCTTTAATTCGGAGTGAACTCAACTAATAGTTATAGAAGCAATTTTGTGACGGTAAACGATCCGTGGCAAGAAAACTTTCCTCGGGCTGACATATTCGTCTACCAAAGTAGACTATTCCCAAGATAAGATGATTCAAAAGTTAGTGTTCTGTATATATATATATATATATCTATATCTATATATCTATATCTATATCTATATATATATATATATATATATATATATATATATATAGTTGCTGTGTTGCTTCGTTTTGGTATCATTAGAAGATAACACAAACTTGAATTAATGATGTTTATTTTTGGTATAAAGCTTTAGGTTTTTACATCAAGTTACAACCTTTAAATTTTGTGTGGATACAGGAACAGACTAGCTAAATTCTCTTCACTGTGGGATGCTAGTAGTAAACGAGCCTATCCTTTCTGGACTCTAGCGTCTTCCCTTTTTCAAATCTCCTACACAAAACTACTGTCCTTAACTCCTACTTGTTACTCCTACTCTTACCCCTACTCCTACCAAAATAAACGGTTCCTTATTTTGCCACCCAATTTTGAATTCTTGGCGTCAGTGTGTCTACCTTTTTCTATTTTTAGAACACTCGCCATTTTATAAACCATAACAGAAGTTCCCCCTTTAGAACGGAGTGTACTAGTAATAATAGTACTCGTTATATTTCTTCCAGGAAACTTTTCGACCTGAACGATATTTTGTATTTATCATGGGAGAATCTTCTTTTTTATCTCTTGTATTTATTTCTTGTTCTGAATCACTAAGCGTTTTGTTTTTATTCATGTTTTCTTCTATTTGTTTCACTACTATTTGTTTTTTACTTCTATATATGGTTTCAGCCTGTCCACAGAAACTTGAGTATCCATATCATTATTTATCTTAGCTAGAAAATATTTAGGTGTTCTCTGAAGGACTGTGTAGGGATCTGAATAGGGTGCCTCCAATGGTCTTCGAACACGATCCACTCTAATCCAAACTTTATCACAAGTTTGAAGTTTTTCTGGAACATAAGATTTTGCGGACTTATTAACTCTTTTGGTGAAGTCTCTCACATCAGTTTGTGGCATGGCTTTATGTAAATCTCTTGTGTACTTTTGAGTTATAGCCTCCTCGCTTGTGCTATCTATTAGTAGCTGTGGCAGTAAACATTGTGTGCCTGTAACAGCATAAAAAGGAGAAAAATTAGAGCTATTGGGCATACTGCGAATCCCAAGAAGTACTACTGGAAGAGCTGAGAGCCAGGACACTTTTCGTGCTATAATATCAGTTTTAATGGTCCTGTGCATTCTCTCAATTAAACCATTACATTGAGGATGATAAGTTGTCGTACGTAGTCTATAAAAACCAATTATTTTTGCTACTTCACTAAACAACTCACTTTCAAATTGTCGGCCTCTGTCGGTTATAACATGCAGTGGGACACCCCAACATGTGACCCACGTGTTTATAAAAGCCTCAGCTACACTAGCTGCAGTGATTTCGCTGATGGGTTGTGCTTCTACCCAACGAGTTGTGCGGTCATTACATGTGAGGATATATCTATACGAGCTGATGTAACTGCTATTTGGGCTTTTGGCTGGTGGGAGTGGTCCTACTATATCTATATTGACTGTGTGAAATCTAGCTGATGGTATTTCTAATGTCAGTATAGGTGATTTTGTATGTTTGTAGACCTTTGCTTGTTGGCAGGCTGTGCACGATGCACAAAAGTCTTCGATTGATTTATCCATGTTTGGCCAGTAATATATAGCTTTAATCATCTTAATGGATGAATTAATGCCAGGGTGATTTCTGGAATGGATACTATAGAATATGGACTCACGCAATTTAGATGGAACAAAAGGTCTGGGGTAAGACGTTGATAAGTCACACCATATAAATTGGTTATCTCCAGGTATGGTGAATTTTTTTAAGTCCTGAAAAGATTGAATTTCTGCATCAGATGCCTGTGTTTCTGCAAGTGCAGGTAAATTACACGCATCTATTTGTACAGCAAGAGTTGGTCGAGATAGACAATCAGCAACTATATTCTAACTACCTTTTACATGTTCAATACCTGAGATACATTTTGTCAGGATAGCTAATTGTCGTTGTTGTCTGTCTGATTTAGCGGGGTTTAAACTATAAAATGCTCCACACAATGGCTTATGGTAAGTTAAAAGTAGCACTTGGCGACCTTCTATGAGGTGACGGAAGTGCAGCACCGACAAATAAGCTGCTAAAAGTTTGCGATCGAATGTAGAATATCTCATTGGTGTTTGTGTTAATTTTTAAAGAAAAATCCGATCGTTATTGGATTTCCTTCCACCATTTAGTGCAATGCCGCACCGACAGCATAATTACTACTGTCAGTGACTAATGGATAACTTGTACAGTTAGGTTCAGGGTGAACTAATGAGGATGTATCATTAAGTTCCTTAATTACAGAATTGAAAGATTGTCGTTCAGAGTGATCTAATGTGAACGAGCCTTTAGGAGATAACCTCATTCTCTCAGATAGGGGTAAGACTATCTCTGAAAATTTTGGTATTAATTTTCTATAAAATCCTACCATTCTAAGAAATCTGCGTAGCCCTTTTGCATCCTTAGAGTAAGGAAAAGATTTTAATTCTTCTATTTTACTAGTTGTAGGTTTAATGCCATCTACGCTTATATGGAAGCCTAAGAAATCTAGGGAAATCACATTGAAAACAGATTTTGTGGCTGAAATTTTTAAGTTGTGTTCACTTAAAATATTAAAAACAGTTTCAATGTCTTTTTATGAGAAATCTCATCATTGCTGAAAATTAAAATGTCATCAATATATATAAAAACACAATCAATTTCTTCAAAACTTTTGTCCACATACTGTTGAAATGTAGCTGACGCATTTTTTTAAATACAAACGGCATATAATTACATTCATAAAGACCAAATGGGGTGGTGAGAGCAGTTTTTGCTACATCGTCCGGATGCATCTTAATTTGGTAGTAGGCTGAAATCAAATCGATTTTGGAGAATCGTCGTTTGTTCGCAAGTTTTGCTGAAAAAAGTCTATATTTGGTATAGGGTACCTGTCAGTCTTGGTTATGCTACTGAGAGAACGAT
>JBBBDQ010002156.1:0-45000 GCA_037127315.1 Ascarosepion bandense | reverse complement strand
CTAGGTTACGAAAACAACTCATTTTCAAATTATATATATATAAATCCAGGTAAAGAGAACCAACAGTTTTGCAATTCCGAGTTTTCTGGCATTTACTTTTTTTAAAAAAGGGCTTAATACAATAAATATTGTAGAACATAATTGTTGTGAGACCGATACTTACCTACATCATGGAATCTTCCAGTACTATATTACTATGTGAATGGTAGTATTATGGGAGTAGAGCCAGCACTTTGCTACTGCTGCTATGACACTGTCTGCTCTCTACCTTCGGGTGGAGGGCGCTCTCTGCTTCCGAGCAGAGAGTAGTAGCCTAGTCGTGGTTCCGCCGAAGGGTAGAAGCACGACTGGGGAAAAATAGACAGCCATTTTTTGGCCTGGCCATATAGCCCTGAAATCCCACTTATAATTGACCATGTGTCACATGTTGCCCTTTGTGGGAGGGACAGCTAAATAATGTAGCACCAGTAGTGCGCAGCAGCGTACGACTACCAATATTGAACACCACTTACTATTACACTATTCTTTGTAACCTTCTGTTTAATATATCTTTCTCTATTTCTAACCCGTGTTCCGTGTTTTCCTTTTTTAGACCCCACTTTGAGTCCACATCAATAATATAATCATATAATTAAATTTGTTTTTTTACTTAAAAATACATTGCGACACGAAAATTTCTGTTTCGAGATTTCTACCAGGTCATCAGGTAATGTTAGATCATTGTTGCGAAAAAGATTTTCATTTAATTATAAGAAACAATACGTTTGTTATTTATAAATATGGAAAGACATAAAATTATGTGAGTGTTCAATTTAAATAATCAGAATAGAGATTCACTTTAAATTTGAAAAGAAAATTATATTTTTGGTGAGACATGGTTTCTTTATTAATCTTAACAGCCAAAGTGTCAACTTCATTTTTAAAACCCCTGTCTAGACCTTATTTCCTTTGATGTATCCATTATTGTTACAACATTTTTCTTTCAACTTTCTCTTTATCCCAACCTTTTTTAAAAGAAAAAAGGAGATGAAGACATAAAGAAAATATTTTATCTTTATAATCTAAATTTATTTGTAAACGAGTTATTACGCGGCACAGGTTTCTACCTTTTGGTGTCTTCAGTCAGTTTACAATAACTGAAATAAAAAATCAGTAGTAAAAAATCAGTTATTGTAAATCGCCTGAAGACACCGAAAGGTAGAAACCTGGGTCACGTAATAACTTGTTTACAAATGAAAAATATTCAAAAGTTTTACAATATAATTGTATTGAACGCTTTTTAATGCAACTGTGTAGTGTTCTAATTTATGAGGAAACTCTCTCTCTCTCTCTCTCTCTCTCTCTGTATATATATATATATATATATATATATATATATATATATATATATATATTCCTCTTAGATTTTTCGCAGCACATTTCTTCACACATGATTGTTACTGAATCTTCCTAACTTTCTGTTTCATACTGTCCCTTACTCTGCTGTTTTCTCGAAATCAGAGGTACACTAATGTAATAAAATATACTCACTATATGCAATCTTTATATGTTTTCAATACATTGCAATACACTCCTCGATTGATTAGCAGTTCACCGCGGGGCAATACTTGAAAACTTAGTAAACTGGGGTCCTGTTAATGTTCTGTAATATATCTCTTATTTATCACGTCAGGCTCTCCTGTCATTATAAGAAATATCATAATGTGCCTCATTGTTTCAATTTTAATTCCCTGACCTTTATATTTTTTTACTTTGTCATATTCTATGACAAAATCATTTTTCTCTTACACCGCTGTCATATATATGGGAAGGCATATTTCCTCGTCTATAAGCTTTTATTGTATAGTAAAAATGACAAAGTTCTCAAGAATAGAATCCTCATAACTGTTTTATGACTGTTCCAGGGTGTTTTCCGTACTATTTATGGCATGTGATGTTCAGTAATACTGTCATATATTCCAGTGAATTCACTGTTCAAATTTCCAACGAAAATCTTCGTATTCTTTCTGTGTCAAAATTGGAGAACCAGGCAGTAAATAGACATTAATCTCAACATTTGTTTCTTATAACCTAGATATTCATCGACACCGTCCGGTATTATATTTCTCTGGTTATTTCTGTTAAATAGGTTTTGATCATTTGCAGCCATTATAAATACCTCCATCTTTACTTTTAGACCTGTATTAATTTCTTACTGGTGAGTTTTACTCGCAGCTATTTTTTCTTTTAATTGTGTATTAGCATTTTTCTAAATAATTTTAACTGCATTTGTTGTTTGCATATTTCGATTAATGTTTCCTTATAAATTATTTTTTTAACTTTCATCATAACTGTTAATTAAAGCATCCAATATGAAATGTTTATTATTATCATTATTGTTATTATATCTTCACGCAGAGAAAATTTTAATAGAATGTTAGCAGTGGCAAACAACGCAGATTTCTGAAACGATTTAATATTAGACTTTATTCCAGTCTTCTCGGTTATTTATTATTAATTTGTTTTATCTTAAAATCTTACCAACTGCCATAAAATAATTTTTATCTTGTAGGGATTTTGTGGAGACAGAGAGAAATTTGCTGATACAAGTCCTACTGATTAATCGATAACTGGGACGAGAACAGGCGGAGTCATACTCTTGTCTTGGGTATTTGCGCGTAAATGAATATAACGAATCCGACTGGGATTAGAACCCGACTCTCCGATTTCCAATTCCGAATGGATATCCATTACATTACTCGAACACCAAAGTTTACTGCATCTGTTATTCGCAAGCAGTCACTGATTCCCAACTCTGAGACGGTATCTATCACAGTATAAGACTTTATGTTCAGTGGTATAGATCCTAACACCATAATGATAATATTATTGTTATTAGTCCTAATAGTAATATTAATACCTCTTATTTCAATCAGTTTCTCTATGCAGTAATTTAACGATCAGCAGCGGTTTATAATAAATAAAGATGGCGTCTGTCATTTCTCAAATTTCGGTTTGTTCCAAACAATACGGTTTTCGGAAGCATTCTTTTATTTTTCAATTTTACTCAGCCATTCTGGGATTTTATTTATCACAGTTCCAAGGGCTTCCACGACAACAGAAACAAATTCTATTTTTTTACACCCCCGAGAAGCCTGTTAGTTCAGCTTTTAAATATTGATGTCTTTCATTCTTCTCCGGATTTATCGATAGTCCAACAGTGCCATATTTCAAGACAGTAATGATGCTCTTCCTCTTGATTCCCAAAGCAGAATTACGTTTTCATTTTCCACCATTTCGACTGATCTTCTGACTTTTACAATTTGTATTTACTTCACAGCATCCAGTATACAAAACGATATTAATCTACAGGAGTTGATTCTCTGTCCGTCACACACTGTCTGCATTTGAATTCTCCTTCATGTGAGTATGCATGTGTTGCGCCTGAGTGACTTATATGTGATTGTGTCATTTAATACGCACGCCAGCGCACGAATACATGCACACAGGAAGTGACTAAGACGGAAAAACAAGACAAAACACAGAAACAGTCCTATAATTATTCACATTTTAGCCTGAACAATTCTTAACATGAACCCAGCAATAAAAAATAAATTTGAACACTATAATGGATGAAAAAAAAACTTAAGTTTTTAAACCCTAAAATATAAGATTATCTTAAGATTTTATTGAAGTTTAAAAACTATGTGGTAATAGGTAGAACTTTTAAAAAAGTCTTTTTTTTTTAATTTTGTAGAAATACTTTTAGGTTACTCATAGAAATGAACGGACGCTCATGCAAGCTATATCCGCCATTTGAATGAAATTGATGTTGTGGCCTGTTAGGGCCAGGAAGAAAGACACCAAAAGAAGAAGGTAGTTTGAACCAGTGTATTGAACAGACATAACATATATACAAAATAAGAGTGTTATTAGTCAGCAGGCAGAAGTGTCAGTCCGAACTGTGAGATTACACTGCGTCTCGACTGCGTCTCGACTGCCTCTTCAAGGAAGTTCCGCAGGTTAGTATTTATGAAGAAGAAAGAGTTCATTCCAATGTACATAGGTAACAATAACAGTTGTTATAGACATTTTTGTCGCGAAAGCTATTTTTTCTTTCTATCAGGCAACAACCCTGGGTAACAGGAAAAAGTTTATGCCGAAATGTTCGGTATGTTAAAAGCATTTTTGCAACTCTTGCATTTCAACTGAATATATTTTCTAATAAATGTAGTATTTTAACTGGATGTGCACTGTTGTGCAGTGTATATCGGCTCGGAACAAGAAATCAGAGATCCGAATTTGAATTCTACTTGTGTTCATTGCATTCAATTACGCTCATTCATGATCAAAATGATCGTTGCCTTCATGACCGAAATGCGCAAATAACATTGGGAAAAGTAATAGTCCGTTTCTTTTCCATCCAACTATATGTTAAATAGCAGGACAGCTGACAGCTTTGGTTGGCAACCAGTCTACCGGAGAAAGTAACTGACTGACTAATTTTAAGTGGAGAAATAGATTCGAAATTTGATTATCTTTGTTGTGGTGTGCACCCTGTTGGACTCTTCCGCCTACTATAAGATTAGTAGGAGAGAAGACTTTGGGGGATAGTCAACTTGATTTGTAAGAAAGAATGTGATGTTTTGGTGCAACGGATATTGTATAGTCTGCTTGGGTCAGCGAATGAGGCTAGCTAAGTTAAGACAGATGAAGACCGGCCTTCTCTCATCCCTATTTCAGGCCTTGTGCCACATTTTATATATATATATATATATATATATATATATATGTAAACCAACAGGCGAATTGATTGAAAGCTGGAAAACCGACACACGCATTAGTCATGTAGTACTCTTCTGTTGTATTTATTGTTAAATATACAATATTTCTATTACACATGTCTTGCTATTCCTAAACATTACACTTGGTCACAACAATCTTGCTTTCAGCCAATTGAGTGGCATTGAACTACTAGTAATAATAATGGTTGTAATCCTGACAGAAGAAGGTAGAATAGAAAAAAACAATAAAGAATAACACGAAAGATACACGCAAATCAAAATGGTAATATTAAAGTTAAAAGACAAGTGAAGATATTAAAAGAAAGAAAAACAACATCATGATGATATTAATTTTTGACGAGACCTATAAAATGAAAGGAAGGAGTAAAACCAAAAATGGGGAAAAAAGAAAAAAAGAATATATTATATTATATATAATATTATATTTGAAAGTAATATGATTTTGTTTCCTATTCATACTTATCACAACAACAAATCGCCGAAGCTTAACGTGAAAAATCTCGCAAGAAATTAATTTCTTTACGTTTTTTAAAAATTATGGCTTCAAAGATAAAGAGCAGAATAGGAAATTTCATTTAATTTTTACTTTATATTAGCAAGCCAAAGTTTGATGTGTAATTTCTCAAAGAATTATAGATTAAATAATTGATAATAATTAAATGAATCAGCTGAATATGGATGTTAAACAAAGCTCGATGTTTTGAATTGTGTACAATTTCTAAACCCAAAAGCCTTTGTTTAGAAACAAAAGTTAGTAATAAATTTAAACTACAATTAAGTGTAGGGATTAAAGACTGGGTCAGAAAGAGGAAAGAAAACACTGTAAAGCTGTAAAGATCTAAAACTGATAATGGCAGATGAATTATAATAGAGATATAATGACAAGAAAAGAATACAAAAAGAAGACGATATAGATAGAAAGCGACAACGAAAGAAATGAAAAGGAAGGTGGAAAGAAATTTTAAAAGACAAAGAAATTAAGGCATAAGAATAAAAAACAGTAAATACAAATATATCGATATGGAAATATGTATTAGGGTTTCTAGTGAGTGATTATGTATTTCAACATATTGCGTTATGAGTCAACCAACCAGGCTAGAACAAAAGTTGTTTACAGACATACAACGTTAAGATACCGGTTTCTGTAAGATCTCCGAAGTTAAGCAACATCGAGTCTGGTCGTTTTAGAATACCGGGTGCTGAAAAGCTTGGATGTGCGGAAATGTAATAGATAATGGCTTGGAATTGGAAATCGGAGAAACGAGTTCCATTTCAAGTAAAATTTTGTTGCCAGCACCTTTATCGAGTAAACGGTGCAATATGTTGAAGTGGACTGCTTTAGCAAACAGAAAAAAATGTATAACAATGCAAAGGTACAACATAAAACTAAGAAAAAATAGGTACAAAATAAAACCAAGAAAAAATAGGATGGAAATGAGATGGATATATTTTCATGAAAAATACTGTTGAGAAAGGTATGAATTAATTTTTCTCCCTCCCCAGCTATTTGTTAATTAATAAAACTAAACCATTATTATTTAAAAATAACTTAAAATTGATACATCGTAACAAACTCAAGCTGAATCAAGTTGAAACTGTAGGAAACTGTCTCGAATTAATTTAACACCTCTTTAATTCAACAAGCCTGTCGGCAGCAATGAATTTCTTAACTGAATTTGAATAACTTGTAAAGAAGGATGTTTTTTTTCTCGTTGACTTTCACTTAAGAAATGAACGTATCTTTCTAAAGACGGCAACGTTTTTTAACCAGAAATGTCAACGCTTCATTTTTGCATCCCACGAGCACAGTTGATGATAAATAGCTTATGCATATCTGAAAAAATAAAAACAACGATGTTGATAAATGAAACGTGTAAAACCATTGGCACCACCAAGACCAGAACTTCATCTACAGAAGTTCTTCTTTTGTGTCTGGCAGAATTTGAATGCGGTATTTATTGGTACCCCTAATGACCATTATTTTAGATGTCTGTTTGCCAGCACCTTTACTGGGTAAACAGTGCAATATGTTGAAAGCGGACTGATTCAGTAAACAGAAAAATAGTGTAACAATGCCAAGGTACAATCCGCAAAACAAACCTTAGAAAAAATAAAATGGATATATATTCATGAATAATTAAATAAATTTCAAAGAAATAAAAACGATCTTTTATAGAAGAAAAATAAGTGCAAATGTAAGAATAGAAAATAATTCTGTTACAGAAAACTAAAAGAAAAAACACCAAAAACACCTAAAGTAGAAATAAGAAAGAGCAAAAGAAAACACACACAAAAAAGGCGTATACTAATATCCACGAGATAAACATTTCGCGCCTGATTGGTCTGACGTCGTCCAAAAACTTGAGGTGCAGTGATAATATCAAATCAATTGCTACGCCTGCTGATAGGAAAATTAGTGTCATGCAAGACAATATTTCTCGTCAGAAAACACCTTGCACATTTATAATTCTATAATTGGTCAGTGCATTGAATATTGCTGTCATATATGCTTTGTTCTCCCTGTTTTATTTTTCTAGTTTCTTCACAAAATTAAAAGAATTGTCTGTAGTATAATCAAGCAATCTTTTCTTTTAGCGATGTGATGTCGCTTCCCTCTGTCTTGTGGTGATATCAGGGACCGGATGTTTACCCTCAGTGGTCCAGAAAGAAAATGACCAAAACTGGTCTTTGCGAATCTGGCTCCACGCAGATGTTCCGGCAGAAAACCAAAAATTAATAAATATCAAATTCATTTTCGCGAGCCGAGGTGAATTTTGTTTATCATCCAATGGAAAGCCCAGAATTAAATCAGGGTGTGAATTCCCAAATGATTTGCTTGGACTCCAAAAGACAAAATAAAAAGCCGACACAGGAAGCATCGCCAGTTGAGAAAATACGAGCATAATTAGCACGTTCCTTTACCACGTCAAGCGATCACATCATACTCGTCTCTCTTTTCTCTCTCATCTTCTTCTTCACTGTTCCCTGAGCCGCTTGCCTGGTGAACAGAGCGGAGACATCAAAGACATTTCTAACAGACAAACACACACACAAACATACGCACAAACTCTTTTCGGCATTTACTGCTATGAACATTTTAACAACCTTTGTACCAAACAAAAGACATTATTTTATTTGAAAAACCTTAATTGATATATATATATATATATATATATATATATATATATATATATATATATATATATATAGGAAAGAATATTAATAAAAAGTTTTGGATTTAAAAATGTACTTTTTTGGGACAGTATTTGTTTATTTTTATTATTGTATTTTATATTTCAGACCGCCCTCGGTCCTTCATCAGAAACGAGTGATTTTTAAATTTTCAAAAATCACTCGTTTCTGATGAAGGACCGAGGGCGGTCTGAAATATAAAATACAATAATAAAAATAAACAAATACTGTCCCAAAAAAGTACATTTTTAAATTCAAAACTTTTTATTAATATTCTTTCCTATACATATTAAGACAGTATACGTGGATCATCACTATATATATATATATATATATATATATATATATATATATATATATATACTGTTCCTATACACAGTTTGATTTTCTTGTTTTATACCTCGCCTTATCGTGGGCTATTTACTAACAAGGCGAATTCAGTTAATCTATTTCAACACACTACACTTCACTAGAACGGATAACCGACTATAGTCTTTTCTACAAATATTTTCATGGAAATTATTCATTTCACTGACTGCAACTGGATTAGAAAATAGTGGAAAATAGTTCTCATTGTTATACTGTTGAACTTTCTATTTGCAACTGTATTTTTGCTGAGAGGAGAAAAGTTGGATTCACAGCTTTCCCAAAAACTATTTGTGCATAAGTAAATAGAACGAACCAAACTTGAATTGTAACTCGGAAAGTCTAGTTCGAATTCCGAGCCATTATTTATTACACCGCCTGCACACCCAAGCTTGACGCACCTGTTATTCTCAAGCAGTCATCTATCTAGGCTGGACGTTGTTTAATATCAGTGATCTCACGGGAACCAGTGTTTCAACCTGAGATGTCCGTAAACAACTTTCGTTCTGGCTTCGTTGGTTACCTAAGAATTTATTGTGGTGAACTACATAATAAGTATTGAAAAACGTTAATACATATTACCATATCAAAATAGTTGTCTTTCCTATTATCTTTTTTATTTATTTGTAAACTCTTGTACAAATTAATTGTAATAACTGATTTAGTTTACTTTCTTTTTCCATACCGTCAATTTTGGACCTTTTGAAATGACAGGTGGAATCGATTTCAATTTTTCCCTCAGATTAGATCATTTGTAGTAGTAAGTGTAATATGAATCTATTTTTGGGTTGTATGATGAAATTTGTATGGTTTTGTATCAGATTGTTATCAGGCCCAGACAGTATTGTCTCTCATGTCGATTAGCTGTCCTACGAGGATTGCTTACGATTGACGTTATTCCCATGAAGCGTGCGAAAATTGTAATGCTGCACGACCACACTGGCAGGCTTTACTAAGAGATCGCGGATATTGTTGGTGTCACCCTTTCAACTGTCAGTCATATCATCAAGGCGAAGTAACAAACTGGTTCCATCAGTCCAAAACATAAAGGAAAATGCTATTGGAAGAGAGAAACAACGCTAAGAGACGACCTAAACGTAATCAAGAAAAGTGTGAAAGATCCCAGGAAGATATTATTCGTTTTGTTTCAGTTACAACAATGATGTATGTCTTATTTTTCTCTTCACTTCTTTCGTTGTTTCTTTCTGGCTATATCGTCTTCTTATTCTTTTCTTTCTATTTTATCTCTATCATGGTTGAATTGATTTTTCCTGCTTGTTGAACTTACTTCAAATATCTTGTTTTCCTACGACCTTCTTCTTCTTCATGTGCCGTGTCCCTTCAGGACGTTGGCAATTATGGATTTCAACTTGGCTCTGTCTCTTGTCGTTCTCAGTAATTTTTATCTAAGTTTCTCTTCCAAGCCCCGATCCGTCAATCATTTATAATCTCGTCTGGTCCCGTTGCTTTGTTTCTCTTCAATTTGGCCATTGCCGATTCTACCTCGGTTCTTAATATTTCTGGTCCATTCAAAGGTATTAGACACAAGAGTTGGTGGAGATTTTTTATTTCAAAGAACAAACGAAAAAATAGATAAGGAAAAAAATTATTCTGAAAATATAGCCGATGAGGCAAATACAATTCGAATTTAGAATTTTACCAATCAATGTAATTTAATTTCATCATGCGAAATTTACATTGAATAAACACATTATTCAGGGAAAAATAAAAAATAAAATATTAAAATTACCTTTTTAATGGCAGCAGAGTCGACCTAAAAAGAAATGGAGACTTACGGTTTCGTGGCTTTACATCTCGAAAGAGAGGAATTGGTTTCCAAACACTATCTTTTTTTCTTGATACTTGTTATTTTAGTGTCTTTTTTCCTCAATAAAATATTCTCATTCTCTCTTACTGCTTCTTGTCCCATTATTGCCTTTTTGCTGTGGAAAGATTAAGAAAACGAACATTGTAGGAAAGAGAAGATATAAAAAAGAATAAAAAGAGAAAAAAGACAGTGATAAAGATAAACAAATTAGTACCAAAGCGAAAACGATATACAGCGGTACGTGTGAGAGAGTGAGAAAGAAAATGGAGAGACGTAAAAACCAAAGCACAGCCATTGCTACAAGTTGAGAAATTATATATTAAGAAAGATGAAAAAATATTTAAAATAAGCCTAAATATATGATAATTTCTTCACACATGATCAAGACGCGACTTCCTTCTTCAATCATCAAAGGATTATCGTTCTTGTTTTTTTTTCTTTCAATCATTTTCTCTCCTGCGGGTCCAGTTATCGCCTAATTCACTCATCTGCTTAAATCTGATCGGTGTTCATTGCAAGCATTTTCCCGCTGCCAGACATCCTGCAATCACCCCGAGAGGCAATGGCTAAAATGACCCCCAAGAGTCAACGAGTGTAAATGACTATTTGATATCGCACAGATTAGTGATAAAGCGTTCACCCCTGGATCATTAATGCGCGATGCCTCAGTGCCATTTTTCTGTAATGGCAGACAAAAGTCTAGCATTTCGAATTCCATCGGTAATCACTAGCCTCGTCTTCAAAAACGTGGGGTCTATCGATGCGCAAAACTAATTGTTATTGGCTCCACTTACCGACGAGAAGGCTCAGGTTATAGAGGGGAAAAACTATTTCTTTACGCATATTTAAGATGAACAAAGACATTTTAACGTGGTGAGGGACAAATGATTACAATGATGACTGTTGTAATGCTTCAAGGTTTGAAGCCTATGTTCGTTTCAGGCTTATTCCTTTAGGACCAGTCAGTTTAATAGAAAAAAATGGCGTGTTTAGAATAAATAGTTCTTTCGGTTGTTAATAAAGAGAAGAAACAAAAGTAATCCGAATGTTAAAAACAAATAAGAGCCATTTAAGTATTGAAATGATTTCAGGCATTAACAAAGAAGAATTTATTCAACACACTTTTTTATATTTATAAAATCCATGAAAACATTGGTGGTTTTTATGCCCCAGAATCGCTTATTTTGTTTAATTTTTATCTAAATTTAAATATTGATACTCACCAACCTATACATTTTTCATAGTAAATTTGAACGAATACATGTCTCCAGAGTCTCACAAAAAAAAAAACTTAGCTGAAACTATAGTTATTTATAATGTGCGTGATATGAATAGAATAGATGTAGGCAGAAAGTGAATATTATGAAAATAAGGAGGAGAGATAATGTTTGACCCTTGAGTTGAAGAAGTCAAGATTGAAGTGTTCAGTGAAGCAACCATATGTGAGTCAGTTTTATAAGGTTAGAATTCTCGAGAACGAAAGAAAAACTGTGCAAATTTTATCAGGAAAAGATAGTTCAAAATCTAGTCATAAAAACAAATATGATTTTCAGAAACAGCCCTTACTAAATACAAGAATGTAATCATGCCTTCGCTCCTTCTCTCACCTCGTATAATATCGAGTCTCCCTTTATCATTGACGTACCAAAATGGCAGACAGAAATAAGGAGGTTAGATAAAAGTTGACAGTTTTTCCCAGTAAATCAATAAATTCACTGGGATTTATCATCAGAACTTTATATGCTGATGCTATTGAGTGCTTCTGCGAAGTCTGTTGCAATTACTTGCACAACGTCTTAGCAGAGGAAGACAAACAAGGAGAAAAATACTTATTTTAATCACGTTGATTCAACATTGGGTTTGCACGTATATAAATTATCTATCTATCTATCTATCTATCTATCTATCTATCTATCTATCTATCTAGGAAAGAATATTAAAACGTTTTGAGTTTGAAAATGTGTTTTTTTGAAAGTATTTGTTTAATTTTAATATAAAATATTCTTTCCTATACATATTAAGACAGTACACGTGGATCATCACTATGCTATATATATATATATATATATATATATATATATAGAGAGAGAGAGAGAGAGAGAGAGAGGGTGTCCCAGAAATCGCGCACTATCCAGATTTTTATAAAAATACATATGAATATCAATTTTATTGATCATATTGATAATAGATGCTCAAATGATGCGCAACATCCGGTACACCATATATATATATATATATATATATATATATGTGTGTGTGTGTGTGTGTGCGTGTATATATATATATATATATTATGGACTCTCCAGTCGATTTCGACGTATGATTGTCTAACCTCAGTTAGACTACCACACAAAGAATTCTTTAGAGTGGTGAAGGCTTGTGTAGTACCATCCACACTTTTTGGAACTGCTGATAACAAACAATCGGTGCAGAAGTTTGCCATGGATCGCATGAACAGCAAACCTCAGATATTTAACCCATAACTTCAGATATTTAACCCATATATATCTATATATATATTTATATATTTATATGTATAACAGCCAATGAATGTCTATTATGTTTAATCATGAGCCGTTCTAAACGTCGTATTTTTGCTTTAATTTCTGGTAAAAGGAATAGCAAAAATTTTTCGACATTTGGATATTTTTTATACTCTGGATCTAAACTTTTGGCTGAAATGAGCCATCTTCAGAATGGTTGCAGGAATTTGGCGCTCGGTTCCAAAGACCGCCAAAATAAAGCAAAGTTTGATTTTGCCTTTAAAGCACACTGACTAGTTCAGCTTTCCCAAAACTATTATATGCGGTTTCGCAACCGAAACTTAGCTGAAACAATTCTAAAGAATTAATGAATTTAGATTTTTTATCAGTTTTATTACGCAAGTGTTATTTTTAGTGGATAACCGTGTTTGAATAGACGCTTCGTTTACTTTAAACACTATTTATTGCGTCTACCCGCCTGTACATTCGAAAAAACTTAATAATCAGATACATTAATTATACAGAAATGAAGTATGCTTGCACACACACACACACACACACACACACACACACACACACACACACACACACATATATATATCCACAAGTCCACACTGGAATTAGATAAACTTAAAAATAGCACCAGTCTCGCAATTATGTATGGAAATTAAAAGTAAAGAATGACGGAAAACCTCATATGCCGTTGAAAAATGGTGGTGATGTCTGCAGATTGTGCCAAGAACGATGATTGAAAGATCTGAAATAATATCCGGATGTAGACACATTAGAAAATATTTTCTGTGCTCGTACAAGCTCGGATGAAATGATTACCAATATCAAACAACTTTCTTATTTTTAACTTCCGTTTATTAACTTATAAGAGCGTTAACCGTTAAAACATCAGTCAAAAAAAAAAAAATCGACTAACGAAACCCAAAAATCCGAAACCATGGTGGCGTGACTGGCTGATCTTCATTACCTAAATATCTAAACACTCTACCTGTTCAATCTTTCAATTTTTATTTATTACAGTGTGTGTGTGGATACAGATAAAGGAAAAAGTGTGTCAGATTATCAGACAGAAGGACAACGCTGGTAAAGAGGATACATTAAAGAAAGATAAAAAGGTATATAAAAAGGAAAGATAAAAATCCTTCACTCGGCTTTGTAGAATGTTTTCAATTTTTTCCTTTTCAAACCAAAACAGGGCCTGCATATTATTAAGATCAAAATAATTTACGTTAAAATTTACCTCAGGAATAAAAAGGAAAAAAACAGGATACTAATTTATAATTTAAGCAAATGATATAACTAAAGGGAAGAAAAACAATTATACTAAGAAAAATATAAATTTACATAAATGTAAAATAAATTAGAAATAAATTTATGATGACATCAACATTTAACTAATACTTCTGATATAAATAAATTTTTAATTTGACAAATATTTTATTTTATCACACACACTCACACACACACACACACACACACACACACACACACACATATATATATATATATATTATATATTATAAATTATTATTTAGAACGTGTACAAAACTGCAATCTACTACAAAATTGTAGATATTGTTTCAGCATTAAAAGAACATCTCATCAGGTAGTTAATAATGATGGTAATAAGTGTTTATTGATTGAAAATATTTCTCACGAGGTAAGAAAGGGAAAAATGAAAGAGAGTAGAGGTAGAAAAGATGATAAAGCAAAAAGAAAAATCAAAAAAGAGGAAAGAAAGAGGAAGGACAAGGACAAAGAGGAAATAATAAGTAAAGAAAAAAAGAGAGAGAGAACCGAGTGGAAAGAGCCAATGAAAACGGTTTAGAGAGAAAGTGACCCCAAATTTAGGTAGTAAGTAAAATATAGATAGAGATATTGGTCACACGACGTCTGGGTTTAAAAAAGAGGAAAAAGTGAGAAAGTGTGAGAGTTACAATATAAGCGGTAAAGAAATATCATTTCTCTACCTTCTACCCTCTTTTTCACCCTCTTTTATAATATCCTCTTACCTTTTTCACCCTCTTTTATAATATCCTCTTACCTCGTATGAAAATTTTCCAAAAATAAAAGGAAATGAGTAACATTTATTACCATCATTATTAACTACCTAATGAGACGTTGTTGTGTTAATGTCGAAACAAAATGTACCATTTTTTGTTTGTACGAATTTAAAGTATAATTTATAATAAATATTCATTGCTCTATTTTTATATTGAGCACTGTTTTAAATTAATGTTTTGAACTTTGCAAATATTTTCTCCGTTCCTTATTCATTTGGATATATATATATATATATATATATATATATAATTTAAGGGCAAAGAGTTTCTTTCTTTAATTGAGTACTTTTATACCTTCGAAGCTTCGTGAGGAAACTGTTATGTTGCCGTCGCACAACATTATAACGGTGCCTTCGAAGTCGGCATAAAAGTGTTCAGTTAAAGTGACAAACACTTTGCACTAAAACTATCAACGCCATATTTCCACTCCGAAATTGAGCACTTCACGATAAAAAAACCCTCCTTGCTAAAATAACTTTTATCCGCAAAACTACATAAAAACAATCTTGGTGCGAAACGTTATCATCGATCAACATTATATATATATATATATATATATACATATATATATATATCGATCAACATTATATATATATATATATATATATATATATATATATATATATATATATATAATCTCCTACTCATATAAAAAATGACTTATATTATACGGTACTTTCCGATCAAGTGTTGACAGAAAGTTTCTTCAAGGTTTTCAAAAAACATGTTTTGCTTAGTTAAAAGTATTTACATATTCTGTCGTATTAAATTCTTATTTAGTATATATATAGTCACGTAAGTTAATAAATACTCATGAGGTTGTACATATGTATAGTATTATTTTTCAAGTATTAATAAAACATTGCTCAATGTATGAACAGAGCTGTGTTATATATATATATATATATATATATATATATATATATATATATATATTACATTTGTAAACGAGTTATTGCGTGAGCTAGGTTTCTAACATGTGGTGTTTTCAGGCAATTTGTAATAAATGATTTTACCGTTTACTGTTTTTTTTTTAAGAACGCTCACGTAACGGTGAGTTTTTTAACACTCACGTGACGGAGGAGTTTTGAACGCGCAATTTAAAAAATTACCAGAAATAACTTTTTCATACATAGTTGTATGAATCGAATAGGTATTTTTTAGTATGGTTGCACTTAGTCATAATTTCTGTTCTTTCATTCAGTCGTTCATGTTTGTTTGGGAATAGCATTATCGCTAAATTTTTTACTGGCACAGTCTACATATCTTGTCACCGTTGCAAGGCTTGGCTGTTTTTACTATACTCCATGTTATGTCTGGGTCTCTTTCATATTTTGATTTTCTTTTTTGACACGTGGCTAGCCAATTTTCTACAGGTTTTAAGTATTCTATTTTGAATGTAGCCTTGTGATTCAACCACCTGATCTTAAAGGTGTCTTTGCTTGATCCCAAATATACTTTATTTTAACCATTTAAATCATGTACTTTTGCCTTGTAAATGACTTCTTTTGTATTAGAAAGTCCGTGAAAAGGGCATTTATTCTTGTCCCTGCGGTTGCATTCTTTATTAGTGATATTGTTTTGTACAATGCTATCTAAATTTCCGGCGTTTTGTTTTTTTATGAAACTATCTAAATTACTAGTACAAATAAAACTTAGCTTGATTAAGTTTCTATTGAAACTTTTTTCAGTTATGAGCTTAAACATGGCTTTTCACACATATTGTAAGGTAGTCTTCAAGATACAAGGATTTTTACGTGAAATTCTAACACGTCGTTATGAATAATTCTATTTAGTTTTGGTTAGAGTCCTTGGTTTGACTGGAACTCATTCTGATTGACTCATTGAATGGATATCTGGTAGCCCATGCCTTAATGAAAAATACAAAACTGTAATCACAAGCATAACTTACACCTTTTGAAGAGCTTTATCTATGTAAAATATGTGTGATCTTAGGATGTTCTATTAATATTTTAATTCTTTATTTTTTCAAAAATGTTAACTGAAAATGTCAGTATAACATGTTTGATTTTGGGTCTTTGGCTAGGTACCAAATTCAAATGAGCATGCAACAGAAATAAAATGGAATAATAATAATAATAATAATAATAATAATAATAATAATAATAATAAAAGAAAAACTTGCCTATTAATAGATATGACTTGTCTAGCTGATTGTAACATAGCAAGCAAGGAATTCGAAAAACTGTCAAAATATACAGACCTGGAAATTGAAATAGAAAAAATGTGGAAATTGAGAACAAGAATCGTGCCAGTGATAGTAGGTAGAATGATAAAAAATGGGACAAAACAACACATTGAAAGAAGCCTTGGAAGTCCCAGCTTAAGAGATATACAAAAGATTGTCTTGTTAAGAACAGCCCACACGCCAAGAAAAACTTTGTTTATGTAACGCTGGGGGTGTTAGGGCAGATAGAAAAAGCATGATAACAACACACCACGACCTGCCTTACGTCTTCCTGCAGACTTGGTAGGTAGTGCGACCATAGCAGAAATCGAAATATGATGAAAAATGACAATAATAATAATAATAATAATAATAATAATAATAATAAATTAGATAAATCCTACCTACTCTATGATACAAAAGTCCAATATTTTAAAAAAAATAATTAGAAGTAAATAAAAACTTTAAAACTATTCATAAAAAAAATTGAGATGGTGTCGAGACACTAAACATCTTTCTTAGCTAATTTGAATCTGAAAATGACATTACTTTTTCTTGCTTAGGTACCATTTTTGCTGTACAGAAATACCTCATTTGGGATAAAAATAAAACGAATTTGTTTTCTTTTTATATGATATTCATCGATGGAAATATGTTTCAAAGTAAAATCATAGAAAACTCCCAGTTCGTACTTAAACCAACATAAATCTGTCTGCTTATTAAGAAATACTAATTTTCGATAACAATCAGACTAAGTCATAAAAAAAAACAAGTATTTTCATGAAATCATTTAATAAACTAACAACAGAAATAAAACCTTCAGGAACACAAGAAGTATGGTAAAAATTTTCTTTCTTGATTGTCTGACATGTTCAATGGTATTCACGTTCCTTTTGTTACCCCAGCAGTAGTCAGCGATCATTCGGTTGTCCTGCTTTCACTGGTAGCGCTCTTTAATTGTTTTTGATATCCTGATTCGTTCTCCTTGCTCATCACTTACATCGCCGCAGATATCTTGAAATATATCTAGATTTGAATTTATGCAAAAAAATGAACCTTAATACTCATATTAACATATTACTGATAAGATGTATTACTGATAATATTTATCCGTTAATTTGAATTTGGGCGATATATTGAAAAAATTTAGTATTTCTTTTTAAAATTTTTACTCAATACACTTTTTTCTTATAAAAGTAGTTTATTTCAGGTGGCTGACATTACTTGCATGGCTTACCTGAAAACTGATGGATTTCTAGAATCTTTATTAAGTAAATGTTACGATCAGCCATGTTCATAAATTAATCTTTTTCAAAAATAATCAATTTCAGTAAAGCAAATTACGGTAGCTAACCATGAAAATCTAAGATTATTTTCAGGATCAGAACCACCAAATTAGCTAAACAACGAGTTTTATTTCTCGCCACCAAAAATCGTGTTGACCAGTGTTATGGATAAGATCAAAACAAAAGAAAATTATCGAAATCACAGTAATTCTTAAGTTAGAATATACGCTATAGACTGAACGTCACTTCTTATTCATTGAATTCACTTCAGAGAAAATACCACAGGTTTGCCCACTTCCATTGCAACTAATCACGAATGAATAATTGAATAAAATGCAAATTGTACTTAATTTTTTGGTAATATAACCAGGAATTATTCATGACTAAACCTAATGCATTATTGCAGGGCAAGCAGGTCATTTCCCATAGAGCAGCAATTTTCTAGCGATAGGAACTCCGAAAAGTAAACTATAAATACATTAAGCTTCACTTCACTAATCTGCAGGCTTTCATTCTCTACACCAAACCCGTTTATCAAATCTTGCAGCGGTTGGAACTGAGAAAAATCGGAAATTGGGCGATGATACTGGAAGCTACATTCCTAATTCAGAAAGAATGCAACTTTGAGACGAGTGCTCAACTCATTCATCATCCATCAATAACTTGACTGATAGAACTAACACCTTCATACAGATAGGAAGCAAGAAGTAGTGATATAAATAAAGCGCGTTTTCTTATATATCTGGTAGAAATCTTTGTCCATAGAGAATCTTTATATAGTTTTTTTTAATCAGTTCACTCCTTGCAAGGCCAGAATACCACTAAGATACAAGGGGTTCCAAGGACTGAAAGATAATGCAAATCATTTTAGAAGCAAGCGAAAACACAATATGAATAAGGAAACCTCTACTCCTGTTCAAAAGACTGGAGAGGAGTATGAATTGGAAACAACATTCATCTACTTATAAAGATTTAGGAGATGTTAAAATATTTGTTGGAACATCAGAAATCAATTTGAAATAATGAAATAATAAAGTTCTGGTGTAATCAGAAATTATTGCAAACGGTTTGTGAAAATGAATATCGACCTCATTGAAATTTCTGTTTTGATTCTTTTCAGGTAAATCTAATGTTTGTGAACTCAAAGCAGGTTGCATTGGCTAGTGGTTAGGTAGAAGATACTTTGAGTAACGTCTTATTAGCGTCGGCCTTCATTCTGAGAAATCAGTTCCTCAAAATCTAACACTCTACACAAAGGCCTGTTGTAATCTCTCGGCATTCTGACTGTCAAAAAATAAAATCGCAACCGTAGGAAGCTTAACCTTCTATTGTTTTAAAACGGATTCAAGATGTAAAAATACCTATAAGCTTGTAAAAACATCATTCAGCGATTTGAAGCATCCCAGTTCACTAGCGTGCTGGATCGGTGGTAGCCACCTAGGCCACTGCAACCGATGGTTGTGGGGGCTGGGCAGTTTTTTACCCTGATCCAAGCGTAAGCGTTCGGGTTTTCCGCACTAAACTTAACCTTGTGTCACATAACATCTCAGTAGGGAAACGAGGTAAATATCTATTCTGTGATAAAAATGACTAGGGTTAAAGTGTAGTATCTGTTCTAGTAGCAGCCATGGTACCAGTCATCAGCAACAGTAGTTTCAACCAGAGGGTCATCTTCGTCTTGCCATCAGCTGCCACCTTAGTCCTCCATATCCAGCCATCCTCTCTAGCAGCAACTATATGCGATAAACTATCAACTACTTAATTGTGCTTCTTAGGATAACGCTTTTCTCAACATTTACATGAACGCAGAGATATATTTTTTGCCTAGTTTTGTAATATTTTTCTCTAATAAAAAGTAAACTTGGCAATATACTTTATACTTTCTTTTTTCAATGCCTGTTTTGTGGAGGAATAAACCAGCCGCAACAGGTTTTTTTTCTACATAAGCAGCATGACATTGACTTTAACGTTAATTCTGCATGCGGAAGCGATATTGTATAGGAACCTCTGCTTATTACCATAAATTGTTCTTCGTATTCAAAGGAAAAAAATAACAATATTGTCAAAGATTAAACGAAAGAACAAAATTCATTCTAAGAATAATTTCCATCTGGAACATAGAGGAACATGCATTAAAGATAAAACAGAAATAAGAAAAAGTGAATGAATTTTTTAAAAGAACAACGAAAAACCTGTTACGAGGGTTTGGAGTTTATGTCGGGTAATTCTGATGCTATGTAATCCAGTGTTGCCTACCACAGCGCTGCCGAGTAAACGAAGGCTGCCCTGTTGAGCAGGATGGCTAAATTTCCAGCAGTATTAAAAACAAGACATATTCAAAGGCGAATGAACATTTCAGTGGGGCCGACGATTATCGAATACCAATTAGATCAGTCACCAAAGTTATGTATGCAGTAAGTGCGATGTTCACACATCATCGCTGGACGAGGTGGGGTTTCTTAAACAAGTCATTGTATGCGGCATGTTGAATATATCACTAAATGCACTGCAATATTCCAGAAACATATTTGAATGTATATACACTCTCAGCAATTCTTGCCCATTGTAGATCCATATTATGTTATGTAACCTCCGTTGTTCATTTAAACTCTGGAAATCTTCTTCTTTGTCGTCATCATCATCTTCTTGTTCATTTTGTTGTTGTTGTTGTTATTGTTCTTCTTCTATGTGGAATTCTTCTTCAGGACGTGGATGACAATGACACATAATTTTCTCTACACTTCATAATTTTCTCTTATTAAATAATTCAAATCTACTTTCTGCGTTATGTCCTAGAAATGTCAACTGCCTTTCTTCTGTCCCTAAGCAAAAATATATTTTTCGTCCTCATTCTACTTAAAACTTCTCCGTTGGTTACATTTTTCTTTATTGGTATGCTCAGCATCTTTCTGTAGAACCAAATCTCTGTATTTTAAGTCGTCTCCTCGTCTGTGAAACCCTCAAAGCATTTACTACAATAAGGACAGCTTGATCTTAAATAACTCTTTAAACGACATTTTCATTAACATATTGTTTAGTTTTTTGTAATGTCTTCTTCGTTATTGCAAAGCGCATTGCGATTTATTTGCCACGTTTTCAATCATCCCTTATAACACATTGCAGAATGTGAAATTTCCCTGCTTAATTGATTTTGAAATCTCAAATTTGTTGCTGTAGTTATTCAGAGAGAGGCAAGGGACTAGACAAAAACAACCTTCATGTACTGAGGAATTGACGACCGCCAGTAAAGAATAGATTTTGCTGATAAGACTCGTTGAGAACAAGATGCTACAGAAGCAAATCACGTTAAGAACATATGCAACAACATAATCCGATTTCAATGTAGTTTTTTTCTCATCTTACTTCACAATCATTCTCCTGTAAATATGTTTTTTTTATTATAATCAGGCAACATCTTTATGCGCCGCATCCTCCCAGGACGTAGGCGATCATGGATCTTCAAAACTTCCTGTTCCTAGTAGATTTTAATAAACTTTGTCGTTATGTTATTCCTCCTGAGTCCTGTTCCGAAATCCATTTACTTAAGCTCAACAAATATTTTTCTCTCCAGAATCTATCTTACAAGTATACGTCAACCAATAGTCCATAATTAGAATATTGCTGTGACATATGGCCCGGTGCCTCTGTTATTTATCATGAGCTCCTTGATAAAATCCGAAGAATAATCAGCAATATTATTAGCCATGAGATGTCACATCGGCTTCAGTCATTTTTCTATGGATATAAGACGTTCTCACTCTGTATTTTCTATAAATACTTTCATGGTTATTTTTCAGATGAATTTATTCACTATGGCACATAGATATTTTGTAGAGCATTAAGAGACAGGAAACTTTCACTATAAAAATTCAGAAGATAGTACTGGATTGCGATGTGATGTCAATTCTTCAATATGGCAGTGCATGCTTGACGATATCAACGAAGATAAAGGAAAAACTTGAAGCCACTGAAATGTGATTCTACAGAAAGATGCAGCGAATATCATGGATTGAGCATGTGAACAATGATGAAATTTTGGAAAGGATGAAAACGAAAAGGAAATTAATACTGAGTATCAAGAAGAGACAGCTAAAGGTTCTAGGACTTGCAATGAGGAAGGAGGGCTTGGAGAACCTGATACTAACAGGCCAGTTAGAAGGAAGGGGAGACAGGGGAAAACTGCGTGTAACGTACTTGACTTGCCTGGGCAGGTGAATTGAAGAACGGGGGTTGTGTGGTGTAACAGGAGAAGCGTGCTAAGAGCCATCAGAGATAGGGAGACGTGGAAGGCCATGATCGCCTACGTCCTGAAAGGACATCACACATAGTAGAAGAAGAATTCTAGACTGGCTTAGAGATCTCATCAATTTACAGTTGAACTGGCCAGATGTAGCCGTAAATTTTATGCTAAAGTTATTTTTTACTCGCAATTTTCACTGGTAGAACACCATTCCGTCTTCAAGTTTTCCAGTAAATTTTATTTGCAAAAACATATGCAATATCAGTCGCTATTTACACCCTTATTACTCTTTTCTCTGTCCACTTGTCCTTAATATTTCTGTGCCCAATTCTTCCACACCCAGTAAACCCTTGTGTTTTAGTGGCTTTACTACCTTGTATACTGTTAAAAAAATGTTATGCATTGATTTTTTCTGTCCCTCTTTTACTTTATCTGTCCTGTGAGTATCAGATTTTCTAACCTCCTTTCCTCATTATGTATTGAAAAAAGCTCAACTGTCATTTCCTGATGCTAAGTATTACTTTCTTTTATGGTTCCATTTTCTCTAAAACTCATCGTTGCTTACATGTTCGTTCGATGGAAACATTAGCATTCATTCGCAGAACAACATTTCTGTTTCTAAGTCTCCTCTACATCTTTGAGGAGATCTTCCTGCACATCTGACCTACACTTAAAATGAAGCACCAAATTAATTATTTTTTTAAAACTTGCGACCAACACTGTCCATTTAAGAGGTCGTTGAACAGAAAATATTGCTGCGATCAAATATTAATTAGGAAAACAACGATGGTTTGTAAAATGCGAATGAAATAACTGATAATTTTATAATAATTTTATGCGTTTAAGAAACAGAACTGAAGATAAGTTTCCAAAACAAAAATGTAGAATTGGGATAAAAGCAGTGGTAACACCTACGTTGAAAACATTATAAAACTTTTTAAAAAATTTTCTCCTATTCTTTCTTTTTTCTCCGTCGCTTTTGTTTCTTTTTACTCTTCTTCTTCTTTCGTTTATTTATTCCCTTTCGTTTCTTTTTCCTCCACTTCTGACTTCTTTCTTTTGCTCCTTCACTTGTTTTCTTTTTCTCCCCTTGTCTTTCTTTTCCTTCTCCCCTTGTCTTTCTTTTCCTTCTCCCCTTGTTGTCTTTTTCTCTTCTTCGTCATTCAATTCTTTTTTTCCTCCCCTTGTTTTCTTTGTCTCCTCCACTTCTTTCGTTTTTATCCTCCCCTTGCTTTTTTTCAACTCTATCTCTTTCTTTTTCCATCTCCATCTTTTATTTTTCCTTCTCTTCTTCCGTCTTTTCTCATCTCCTTGTTTCTCTTCCCTCTTCTTCTTCTTTTTCTTTTTCTCCCCACCCTTTTTTTTCGTTTTTGTTTTCTTCTTCTTTCCATCTTGTTCTTTTGTTTTCTTTTTTCTTCTCTTGTTCTTTCGTTCTTTTCTGCGCCAATTGTTTTCTTTTTTCTCTTCTTTTTGTGGTATTAATAAACAATAAATACTTCAAATACCTTGATGGATGGATCAGTTATAACACGTTAAGTATTGAAAATGAAGATACTAAACATATAATAAGTTACGTTCAAGATATTGTAATTATTTACATTGTTCGAACTGTTGTTCTCTTCTTCCGGATCTGTCTATTTTCCTGAAACGACGTATTGTAACAAACGTCGTGAATATGACAACAAATATTAGGACAACACTCCGAACAATGCAAATAAATTAAATAATTACACTACCTCATTTCAGAAATATAAATTGATACTGAAGAACGCCGGAACGTACAACATGCCGAAACGTCGTGAATATGACAGCAAATATGAAGACAACACTCTGAACAATGCAAATAAAGTAAATAATTACATTAACTCATCTCAGAAACATAGACATTTTCTGAAGAACACCGGAGCGTACAACGACCGAAACATAGTGAATATGGCAACAAAGATTAGGACAAAAGACCGAAAAATGTAAATAGGTAATAGATAGACAGACAAGATCAGATATGAGCAACATCTGCATGTCATGCATGATATCAAACTCAATCCTAAATGTCTAAACTATCAGTTATCAGTGTTTTCTCTAAGTAATGATTAAAAAACTGGAAGACTGGTCCTATGAAATCCCAAACAAAACTTTACAAAAATTACATCCCTTGAAGTCTTTTAACAGCAGGAAAAATAGAAAATCGATAGTACATGTAACTAGAAAGAAAAATGTCAATCAAAATGCTACCTTCAGTATTACAAAGTGGGATGTCAGGGAAATTAAGAAACTTATTATTATGAAAAACGTTTTAAAAGAGAATTTTAAAAAATTACAACCGAGAGTAAAGCTAACTGTTTATTCAATGAATGCCAAATATTTATTACCAGGAAAACAAATATCTCACCATTGTCATTACTAGTTTGTATCAGAACGCTCAACTATTGGAGAAGCCAAATATGAATTGGAATTAATCATTAAAAACATTAAGTTGTTAAGAGTTTAAATGCAAACTTATTATTATGAAAAACCTTTTAAAAGAGAATTTTTAAAAGTTTCAACCGAGAGTAAAGCTAACTGTTTATTCAATGAATGCCAAATATTTATTACCAGGAAAACGAATATCTCACCATTGTCATTACCGGTTTGTATCAGAACAACTATGTATCAGATCAACTATTTGAGAAGCCAAATATGAATTGGAATTAATCATTAAAAAAATTAAGTTGTTAAGAATTAAAATGCAATGTCAATTACCATCTCTTATCTGCTTGACTCACATCCTTTCCCTGACAACCTTTGTACGATGTCCTTTTTCCTTTCCACTCTACTCTCATGCAACCCTCTTCACACTTGCATTCTCATCCTTCTCTTATCCTTTGACACCTCTGTAACGTGTTCCTCTTTTTCATCACTAACCTCGTATGGAATCCCCTGCGCGCCAGTAGCGGTTTTGCCTTGCCTGGGGTGAAATGGTTATGAAAAATATCTTTTTTTTATTTCACTAATTTAAATTTATTGTTTATCGAGTTTAGGCTAAATTATGGTGTTTTATAATTCAGACCTAGTCGTTAATCAGCTCAAAGCCTATTTCAAAAGTTCCTTGTTACACTTGAGCGACGGCTTTTTCTTTCAGATTGCAGTACTACTTTGCTGTAGTTGTCTCAAGAAATTCATAAAGATATTTAGTTTTAATAATTGAAATAACTTTTGATTTTTTATTTTAATTATAAGATTTATTTATTTTATTTGTTTCGAACTTTGTATATTGTTTTATGTTTATTGTCTGACGTTCGCTAATAACAAAAAAAGTGTTTGTGCGAAATTCACTAAAAATCTCGTTTTGGAATCTTAAAGTTTATTTAACATTTTTGATTTAATGTTCATTTGACATTTTTCGCTTTAATTTCATATACTTCACTATAAAGTTTGTACTCATAAAAGTAGACAAACTCATCATAAACGCGCGTAATCTGTATTACTGTTTCTAACAGATAAAAAGTATATTGATTTTTTTTCTATCACATCTCATATACCGTAATGTCTTTACCTAAAGTCGTTAAAGAAAAAAACAGAAATCTAAAATATGCGGTATGGTCTAACTGAAAAATATGTAATTTTAATTTACTTTATGAAATAATTTAATTCAATTGTTTCTAGTATTTCAAAGGTTACAAAAACTCTGTTAAGATCGTAAACTTTAATAATGTTACGTTTCATTATTAAGCAAAATTTTCTTGCGAAGACAATTTCCTTAATTCTACTTTTAATCTATGGAATGTGATTAAGATTCCATTTGTTGGCACATGAACTTGATGTAATATATTCTCTATGATATCGTTATTCATAAACACAAATATATTAATGATAAAATTTATTTTTATTAAGCATTTTGTGACCTTTCTAAAACGTATGTTAGATTATAGCATCGTTTATCATTAAAATATAATATTTTAACACGACAAAATTAATAAAGAAATTAATTAAAGACGTTACTAACGTTTCTTTCAAAATTACTGAAATTCAAACAAATAAGTTTCCACTTCGGGCCTTTACATGAATCATACTTTTGCCTGTAGAATAGAAGGGTATGGTGTAAATAATTAATTTTTCATATGAACAATTTTATAAAAAAACATGACATAAAATTTGTCGAACGTAAAAGAAATTTAAATGTATTTTAATCTTAACACTTCAGTGTATATTGTTATATACATGGCAAAATGAAAGCATGGTGTTACCAACATGGCCTATTACCCCGCATTTTGTGGGCTTTGCAAATGTATGAAATTGCACTCTCTCGTATTGAGCGCATTGAGCAAGTGATCAATAAATACTTGCGTAAGTGGCTTGGAGTTCCTCCTTGTTTTTCGAATGTGGGGCTATATACCAACTCCGGACATCTGCAGCTGCCTATACACTCATTAGTGGAGGAATTCAAGGTTGGAAAGGTACGCCTACACATGATGATTAGGGACTCGGCTGATGATTGCATTAAGAGGGTGCATCCAGAGATTAAATCTTGTACAAAGTGGTCCGCTGCAGAGGCAACCCAAGAAGCGGAAACCAGCCTACAAGTCAGAGATATCATGGGTTTGACTCAAAATGATCGGGTTGGACTGGGAAACACAACACACAAGTTCTTCTCCAAGGAGAAACCAAAGGGAAAGAGGCGCATGGTAATGGAAGAAGTTAAAATGTTCGAAGAGGAGAATAGAATGGCCACTGCTGTTACTCAAGCTAAACAATATATGTGGACAACCTGGAATGATATAGAACCGATTAAACTTTTCTGGAACTCGTTAATCGCGATGGAGCCACTGGCGATATCTTTTCTTCTTCGATCTATATAAGACATTCTTCCAAATGAAACAAACCTCAAAATGTGGGGATACATAGATAGAGATCTCTGTTTTTCCTGTAAAAAGGACCGAGGTACTTTGTGTCATGTGCTTTCTGCTTGTTCACAATCGCTCCAGAGGTATACGTGGCGGCACAACAAGGTATTAGAGGTGATCAAGGAGTTGATAAGAACACAATGGGAGACAGCAAACCAACAGCTTGTGGCAGCCAAGGAGACTAAGATCAGATTTCATAAGGAGGGTGAATGCCTTGCAAAGAAAAAACAAAAAGCCCCGAATATGAAGCTGCTGAGTGGAGCCAGTGATTGGGAGGTTTCAGTAGACCTAATGACGTCTCTAAAATTTCCAGTACACATTGCACAGTAAAACAAGCGTCTCGACATCGTATTGTGGTCAGACTAAAAAAGACTGTCTTCCTAATAGAGTTAACAGTTCCTTGGGAAGAGAACAGGGTGGAGGCGCACGAGCTAAAGAAAAACCGATACGAGTCACTGCGTACAGAATGTGTGGACAATGGTTGGAGGTGTAACGTGATGCCTATTGAGGTTGGGTGTCATGGGTTTCTGGGATATTCAGTTATTTCTTTCCTTTCTAAAATAGGCTTCACTGGCCGTGGTTTAAAGCGCTTCGCACCGCATTCGAACAACAGTACAGAACGCGTCAAGTTGGATTTGGTCGACATCAAAACAACAAGCGAACAAAATTCGCGCAGCATCACGATCTAATATGCGCAAGTGAGATATTTGTGTGCTCATCTATAACGTTTTTTTCTTCCTTCACGAGCGCGTTAATAACGGCAAACGCGTTCAGAAAATTTCATTGCCGATACTAACTGCAAAGAGGATCGATCGTTTTATTTACTTTTTTATGAGAATATACAAGAGGGACAATCAACAAGTTTATCTTCATACCCTGTTTGGTGGCAAACGCTTCTGGTGGCGCCAGGGGTGGCGGTCCCGCCATAGCCACCGAAACCGTGATATCACTCCTGGTCGGCGGCTGATGAAGACAGGGTTTGCACGTGCTAACACACGTTGTATGTTACAAATTGATATAATTATTTGTTCCCTGACATATGTGGCAAACATAAACAGTTGTGAGAATTGTCCACCCTAAAATATTCCGACGTCTAGTCAGTATAATTCGAAAAAAGTTCTAGTTAAAGGTTCCCTTTAAAAATATTGTCTTTAATATTTCCTTATTTTTTTAGCGTTCTAAGAATGACAGATTCAGAGGAAGTCATTTTCTTTCTTTGCTTTATATACATATAACAATGTGAGAATAACTGGTTCACAGCAGATATTAATTCTCTCCTCCCCCGTCTAATATTGCGTAAAGAGGAAAGGTTGGTTTGGAATATGTGATACTTTTGGTAATTGTCCCCATATAAAAAGGGACAATACGATTCCCTGAAGATGATACAAACTGCAGTGTCAGCATGTGATAGACGTCTTTCGGCGTATGTATGTTGTCTGAAGGCCGAAAATCGACAGGTGATTGACGACGGGTGATTTACCTAGAATCGTATTTTGCTTCTTTTGAAGGTAGAACTAAAAGCAAAAGTTGTTGACAGCGCTTCATTTTGACACACCACTTTTACTTTTGATAATTACACTTTTCATTCATTTTGCAAGCCGGTTGGCTTGAATTATTTTCGATCCGTGTCAGAGAATTGACTGCGAGTTCACCTATCTTCACAAAATTGAGAAAAAATATTCCCTTGTGTCATGTTGCGCCAATAATACATTACTTGTTATTTTGAATAATGAGAAAAAAATTATCTAAAGTTATAAATTTAATCATCGTGTCATTTATAGAAAACACACCTCTTTCTAATCCATTTTTATATCTTGGCAGTGATCCTTGGGGTATGGGTATGTATTACAGATTTATATGATAATCTCTGGATTTGATTTAAATGTCGATCTCGACATGCCCTTCTACTTTCGGCATCGGTTCGATAACGTTACAATTTGTTGATATTTTTTAATTTTTTCTTATTAAAAATTAAACTCAATTCCAGAGATTTAGCTATTCTACAATCTTCATATACCATGAGTTAGTTAAGTGCTATACGTGATACAGTTTTGGACGAACATGTCATGAAAGACTATGGCTGACTGGGCATGAGATTTTTCGACAGTAGGTTGCCATTGCTTTTTGCGGTAAACCAGTTGCCATACATGGCTGTAAAACCCAATCTGTCTTCCTATTTAACCCATAGTTGGAGAGAGAGACACACACACACACACACAGGGAGAGAGGGAGAGAGAGAGAAAAGACGGGTTAATATCATTCCCCGATTTGTGCGTAAGTGAATGCAACGAATTCAACTGGAATTCGGACACAACTCTCCAATTAATCCCTTGTGTTATGTTTTGAATAATGAAAAAAGATTACATAAAGTTATGAACTCTATTTAATGTTCGTGTAATTTATAGAAGACACAGCTCTTACTAAACCACTTATATATTTAAGAAGCGATCGTTGGGATAAGGATATGTACTACTTATTAATTTTATGCTAATCTTTGGATTCATTTTTGATTTGAATGTCGATTTCAATATGCTTTTCTACCTTAGGCATCACTCCCGATAAAGCAACAATTTTTCTATATTTTTCAAAATGTGATGATGTTGTCGATGAAACCCAGCTCCTTATTTTTTTACACACTGCCATTAATTTTATTAGTAGTCTTCTTTCTTTCGAGATACTACACCTTATGAAAAAAGGACTGCATCCAATTAAATATGTCTAGAGGGCATGACAAACAAGATGAGATATTCATAAAAGATAAAAGCTAGGCGTTGTGATCGACGTTGATGTCACCGGGTCTGAGCGTCCGGTCAGCTTTCAAAATTTCTGATTCATCAAATTCAGATTAGCAATCGACCCATGACACTTTCGCTTATTTTACTTTTCAATTATATGTTAAGAAACTGATAAAAAAATACCTTAAGATAAGGAAAAGTTAAATGTTTATTATAGCTCACACGAGGTGTGAGCTATAATAAAATATTAATAAGTATCAGAAACACATGTAACACACATTGATACGACAACTGATTTTGTGAATTTTATATTTAAAAACATTAACAGAAACAAATATTGCTGCTGAAAAATTGTTACTACTAATAATAATATCACTACTTACTACTAATAATAACAACAACTCTGGGAAACTTAGAACCCGACAAAGGTTTTCGAACCCAGAAAAATGCCTTAATATACACCGGCGTTTGTCGAAAACGTTCCAGAGTTGTTCGAAGTTTTGCTGGCACCATGCTATCCATCAAATAAAGCCATCACGCCTTCAAGTCTAAGACATGAGAAAAAATTTTGAATAAATTAATAATAAAAATGATAATCATAATAATAATATGCAACTTATACGGAAAGGAAGCTGCAAAAAACTGGTATGAACATCATCCTCACCCGCTTAGAGACATTGGACCTGAAACAATTTTATGGGACTTTACAATACACAGGAGACAGAATGATCAAAGCTAATCGCCCAGATATCGTGATCAAAGACCGCAAAAAACATAATGCGTTTACTTATTGTCATGGCAGTCCCTGAATATTTAAAAGTATCATTGAAGATATTAAAAAAAAAATTCAAAATAAAAGGATCTTGAAATAGAAATCTAAAAATTGTGCCACATGAAGATATCAATAATTTTATATGTAGTTGAAGTCCTGGTATGGATTGGAAAAGGTTTCGATGGACAAAAAAGATTCCTGGGGAAGAAATTCATTAATCTTTAAGGAATAGATAGTTTTTTTTTTCCTGTCCCTTTCTTGAAAGAATGTAAATTGGCCATTATTGACCTTTATACATGAATAGAATATTTATTATAAATGCAAACTGTACCACGAATTTTCACATATAAAGCCTAACAATTAGAAGAGTGCTACAAGCACAGGTTTCACAGACATTTAAATATAAAATGTGTTGTCCTAAAATAAATTCTTATTTCAGGAGACTATCATTCCCCTGTTTTTAAATGTCATGGTTAATTTTTCCTTATTACAATTTAAAGTCAGTCTCAAAGTTTTAGCAGTTTTAAAAGCTTAAATATACAATCAATCAGTTAAGTGTCTCACGTAATTCAGGCTTAAGCGCTCTTGTCTCTTTCTAGACATGACTGACTGGGCAGAAGATTTTCCGGCAGTAGGCTGCCATTACTTTCTGTGGTGAACTGGTTGCCAACCAAAGCTATAGAACCTAAACTGTCCTGCTATTTAATCCATAGTTGGAAGGAGAAGAGACAGATTAATAACTTTTCCAAGGGTATTTTCGCGTATTCAATGCAACGAATTCGAACTTAACTCTCCGATATTTCGTTGCGAGCCGATATCCACTGCACCACAATTCATATCATATGCAATTCATTGTCTTAAAAATAAATGATAATTTCATGAGATTTTTTAATTATTGTTCTATTTTCTGATATCATGAATAATTTTTACCTATCTAAAATATAACGTGAACCCAAGTGTTTTAGTTATTCTACAAGTGCTCCTTGAAGTAAGAAAGGTTGAGAAACACAAGCCTAGAGGTTCGAGAATATGGTCTGCATGGTGATGGCAAGTTGAACAGAACGAACATTACAAAGAAAAGACCAGATGTCTCTAAACATTCACAACGAAACGTAGGCAGCATATTCAAAACGGGTCCAATTCCCTGCAGGTTACTCGAATGAACAGGCATCAGCCGCACGACGACCGAAACGTCTCGATGATCACAACAAAAAAAGGACAACTGTGGTGGAGACTTACCTCGCTGAAGCAAAAGAAGGCGGTTTGTCTGCACGTGCGTTCGTAAACGTAATTGAACCGCAAGGCGAGCTCATGCAAGGCAGGTTTTGGAATGACACGGCGCATGCGTCATTGGTGAAAGTGGGGCTCTCCCAGCGTGGGAAATTACGAGACCAAAAAACACAAAAAAGAGCCTACTTCTGTTTCGGAGGCACTTCGCCGTTGCGCCTTTTGAGTCCTTTTTTCAGTCCAGTCTTTGACGGATTACGGAAAAAAGTTACCTTCTCCTTCAGACTTACCCGCTTTCCTGCTAAGACACTTTTTGTATAGCTAAGTTTTTATTTAATTTTTCGTTTCCTTGTTTTTGTTCTATTCATTTTATTTTTCTAGCTTTTTGTTACTTTATTTTCGTATTTTTTTCTGGCCGCCATTTTTGTTTTTGTTTAGGTCGGCCCGTGTGATTTAATTTTTGTTTTCATTTTACAGTTGTTAGTTTTGCCTTACGTGCTACATTTATTTTTTTGTTGAAACTTTATTTTGTAATTTTTTCGTGACTTATTACTGAATATCATTTGATTTTCTCCACATTTGAACGTTTTCTTTTCCAGCCCCTCCCCATATTACTTTTACGGAAGTAGCCTTTTAGGCAACTCTCCGCTCTTTTTTGTTTGAAACTTTATTTTTTGAAACCTATTAACGTTTATTGTCCACCTTCCCTTTATTTTCTTTTAGTAGCCTTTTTAGGCGACTCTTTCGTTTATTTTTGAGTATTGTTAACGTGTAAAGTTTATTTTGTAAAGCCACTTAACGTTTATCGCCTTTAGGTGATTTTTTGTGTTTTCTTTGAGAAACCTCTCAAGAGGTTATTTTTTGCTTTTGTTTAAATTGTTAATTTGCCGCTAAAGGCAATTTTCTCTTAATTGTAAGCTGTTTTGTTATTTTTGTTTGCCATATTAGGCGAATTTTATTACTGTTATATCTGTGGTTAATCCGTTATTTGTTTATTTTCCGTTCTTATATTCCCCCTATTTCTCCCGCTTTTCCCTCCCCTCCCTATTCACATTGGATTATTCGGAGAAAAAAATATAAAGTGGTATGTAATTTGTGAAAATGGCCGACTCTAGTCGGTCAGTAAAGAAGAAACTATTGTTTGACCCTCCCTGGAAGGGTCCTCCTGATAAAAATGAGGAATCTTTTCCCCCTTTACCTACGTCAAGTGTGGTGGCCGAGAAGGGCCAGAATAACAGATTCTACTTCGAGTAAGATGACATCGACCCAAAATGTGGTGGCCGAGAATGGCCAAAAGAATGAGGAATCTTTTCCCCCTCTTCCTAATTCAAGTAAGACGAATAAGACATCGACCCAAAATGTGGTGGCCGAAAAGGGCCAGAATAACAAAGATACAGACAAGGATAATGAAATAAGTGAAATTAAAGACAAATCTAAAGATACCGAGGCCGGGGAATCGCCCTTGGGCTGGAAGTCCCCACCAAAGGTAAAGATCAATTTGACGGAGTTTCTGGAGAAGGCCAAGAGTTACGCTCACCTTGTGAAAGAAGGTGGACTCTTGGAGGATCCCCAGGAATTAAGAAAAATTGAAAAAAGAATTGTGTCAGTCTTTGTGGTCGACAAGCGTTCGCGCAAGATTTGTCGCCCCACAAAAGACACAGTGTTGAAGACACTGCAGTCCACGGGGGTCAAGCCCTTACGAATTGTAAAAGGCGCGATCTTTTACATGTGGGACGTGCTGCTGCCCACGCCGGAAGATTTCCAAAAGATGGTCGCAAAAGATCTTATAACAAAAGACTACATCATAAGATCGGAATATCTAGGCATGCGTAGGACCAAGGTGGCAGTATACGAGGTCCCTCCTCAGGTCATCGGGGAGCATCTCGCGGCGTACTTTTCTCAATTTGGTGAGATTGTAGATGCCTTTTGCGAGGACCTGACCGGGAGATGGTCGTTCGAGATGATGATGAGCCGTGAAGCCTTCGATACTATCCCCAACTGTCTTGGCGTTGGGGGCCTGAGCCTACCGGTGATAGTTACCAGTCGCAAACCGATATGCTGGAGGTGCGGAAAGATTGGTCACCTCTCCTCCTCCTGCCCAGAGAAGAAGGCCTCTGGAAGCCAGGCCCCTGAAGACCAAAATACCCCTCTGGCCGCTTCGTTGACAAAATCCGTCCCGCCTGTAGTGGGCATGCCAGCAACCAGGACCGGTGTGGTAGTACCCCCGGTTGGGTCAAAACATCGGCCCTCATTCCCCGAAAAGCCCTCGCCTGCTACAAGTGTAGTATCGGAGAAGGAAAAGGGGGAATGGCAGGTTGTTGGTAGGACCAGAGGGAAGCGTCAAGCTGCGGGACCTCAGTCCCCTGATGCTCCCAGGACTAAAAGCACGTACAGCCCCACTCCCTCTACCAGCAAGAAGGGCGACGCCCCGGCCTGGTCCGCGCCAACAATCGAGGAAATGAGGAAGGCTTTCGACCCTGGATACGAAGGCATGCAAAGGATACAGAAGCTAAAAGATGAGCTCAGTAAGCAACCATCACGTCCCTCGGCCTCTGTCCCGTCCTCGCCGAATATAAAAACTTAAAAAAAACCGTACTCCACACAGCCTAGCCCCAGGAAAACCGAACACTCTTAGTAGGGACCCTAGCCCTTTCCGTTTACCCTCCCAACCAACTCCCAGTCCTTCCCCTAAGAAAAATTTACCTCTACAATCCAAACGTCAGAGGAGTCCTACAGCGGAAGATCGCGAGGCACGGAAAAAGGCAACAAAAGCGCCTTACGTCTTGGGGGAAGATGTATGTAGAATTTCTACATCTCAGGAGGAGAGAGCAAAAAATTTTGGCAACAGAATCAATAAACTGAAAATACTGTTGGCCATGAAAAAATGCCATGACAAGAATATTGAGAAGCCTAAAATTTCCCGGATGCAAAAAGATTGCTAACGGTCATCAGAACTGGAACAGGATCGGGAAAGGTGTGGGATGTGCTTTTGGAAGCGGAAAAAATGTAAAAATGTCCCCACCTATTGTTACGAAGGAGACCAAAGAACTGGATAAACTTAAAGAATTCTGTGTAGGACGGGTCCCAATTTTGGTTCACCTCTCCCTTTACAGGGCTCTCAAACTAACATTTCCCTGGGATGTTGGTGGCCTCTCCCGTGACGGCTCTATTGACAAAGAGATGGGCAAAGGATCTATGGGAGAGGCTGTCGGCATCCTTTCCCCGTCCATGTTCTGTCCAGGACCCCAACCCTAATGACGTATCACAATGGCTTTATGGTTAGCAAGTATAAATGCCCGGGGGCTGAGGTCCGAGTCTCGGAGGGTGAGACTCCTTCATGATCTCCAGCGCCTCGGGGTGGATGTTTGTTGTGTACAGGAGACCCGGTTTTTTGCTGGCGACTATGAGGGCATACTGTCTAGGGATTACGATCTCTATTCAGCATATTTTGATGGTCGTTCTAGAGGTGTCTCCTGGCTAGTGAGCAAGTCATTGGATGCGGTGTGTGCGCTTGTCTTCGCGGATCCAGCGGGCAGGATTTGTGTGCTGGATATTACCATAAAGGAGAAGTCTTTTCGGCTAATTGGGGTTTATGCGCCCAATGTACATAGGGAGCGTCCTGCTTTGTTTCGGCAGCTCGAGTCGTTCTTTGGAACATCGAGGCGGGTAATTTTAGCGGGGGATTGGAATGCCGTCCTTGACCCTGAGAAAGATCGTATAGGACAAAAATCGGGTACTAACAACCCGAATTTCGGGAATTTATCGACAGGAATGATCTTGTCGATAAATACCGGAATGAACACCCCCGGGAGGTAGTCTGGACTTGGACTAATAGGGGCAGCTCGGATTCGAAGGTAAGCGCCAGCTACCTCGACCGAGTTCTAGTTAAGAGAGTCGACGTAGGACTCTTATGTTGTCCAAGTTTCCATTCGATAGTTTACACGGATCATAGGCTCGTCCGGGTTCGTGTAAACTTAGATAAGCCTAAGGTTAAGTTGGCTGGTTACTGGAAATTGAACGCGTCATTATTTGATAGCCAAGATTTCCAGCACCAGCTGTTACTAACACTAAAGCGGGAACTGACGGGGGCTGTGGTTGGGAATAAGTGGTGGGACACACTAAAATCTAAACTTAGGTCGTTTGCTGCCGACTATAGTCGTTGGCTCAACTTAGCTAATTTAGCGGCGCAAACGACATTAGAAAAGAAAGTCGATCGGGCAGTGAAATCCCGTAATAGTGGGGACGTAGCCTTAGCTAGGGCCGAGCTGGCCTCCTTGCTTATCAAGAAGGATCAAGCTCTGGTAGTTAGGGCTAAGTTAAAAAGAATGTCTTCTGAGGCAACGAATATGGCCGCAGAATTGCGTGTAGAAGAAGCTAGGCGAGCAGTCAATCGGCATATCAAGGACATCACATTGCCGGATGGACGTACCGTGACTACAGACGTGGGTATATGTGGGGCTTTTCGTGATTACTTCCAGGATCTTTTCACCAGGGAGCCCGGTCTGAGTTCGGCTCAGTTCGATACCTATTTGGCTGACTTTCCCCGCCTCGAGGCGGCTGAAGCGGCTAGGTGCGAGGGGCCCATAACAGAGTCGGAAATCTGGGATGCGCTGAAATTGGTTGGCCGGGACAAAACTCCAGGATTGGATGGTCTTCCCTACGAACTGTACTTGAGGCAGTCGTCCGTTTTTGTTCCTCTGCTGGCTCTTGTTTATAACAACTGGATGGAGCAGGGGTCTATACCTCGACGCTTCACCAGGGGTGTAATCAAGTTGCTTCGCAAGAGCAAGGACGGTGGGGGTGGCATAGATAATTATCGGTCTTTAACGATATTAAATACTGACTTAAAGATTTTTGCCAAGATCTTGGCCGGCCGTTTGCAGGCTGTCCTCTCTAGTCTGATTGGCCTCGAGCAGACTTGTGCTGTGAAGGGCAGGACTATTCAGGACAACCTTCATTTGGTACGCCTGATCATCGAGAAAACCGACACTGAAGCCGCGCTGATCAATTTGGATCAGTCCAAGGCATTCGATAGGGTTGACCATCGCTTCTTGGAATCTGTCCTTTCCGCCTCCGGTTTCGGGCCGTACTTTCGCTCCTGGATCCGACTGCTGTATGAGTCCCCCGGTGCGCTGGTGGAAGTGAATGGGGTAAGATCGAAGCCTTTCACATTATCTCGCTCCATTCGTCAAGGTTGTCCACTTTCGCCTTTGCTTTACGTTCTTGCGTTGGAGCCTTTCCTTCGCAAGTTAAAGGCGAATCCGGTCCTTCGCGGAATTTCCCTACCTGGTGCTACCACCTCGGCCAGGTACTCCGCCTATGCTGACCACGTCTCGGTTTTTGTGTCGAGCATAGCCGAGATTGACGAAGTTAACAAAGAAATCAGATGCTATGAGACGGTGACAGGGGCCAAGATCAATCGCGATAAGTCTGTTGGCTTGCGATTGGGTGCGTGGAAGGGAGTTTCTCTTCCCGGACCTTTCCTCTGGACGGACGGGCCGATCAAGATTCTCGGCGTCTTTTTCGGTCCTGATCTCCAGTTGGAAATGAATTGGTCGGAGTTTCGAGAGAAGGCCGAGGGCGCAGTTCGTCTGTGGACTCGGAGGAATCTTTCCTTAAAGGGGAGGGCGGAAGTATGTGCCTCGCACATCTACCCGATTCTCCTTTATCGACTCTCCGTACTTCCTCTCCCGTGTGCTATTCGTTTGGGATTGATTCAGCTCTTGTTCTCTTTCCTTTGGCGAGAAGGCAAGGCTCCCAAGGTGCGTCGCGAGATCTGTTACCTTCATCCATCTGAGGGCGGTCTGGGCATGCCTAGCGTTGAGATTCGTCAACACACGCTTCGCATTAGATTCCTGGATCGAATGTGTATGCTGGCGGATGAGAACGGCGCCCTCGTTAAAGAGGACGTCCATAAAAACTTTCCATCCTTGAGAAGTGTGCATTTGTCGGAGGAAGAGGCCGGCCGTATTCCTCGAGGCGAGTGCTCCTTCTATAAAGAATGTCGTTTGGCTCTCCAGTTTTTCTTGCGGGCTACGGATGGCCTCTCCAACGCCCAAGCGTTGTCTCTTAGGGCATTATATCGGGTGTTAGTTAGTGGGGCCGTTCAAGATGAACTGATTGGCGAGCTCGGGCTTACGAAGCAGGAGGCTCGCTCCATATGGCCTTGGGCGCCTGGGTTGAAATGTCTCAGAAACGATGAGGCATCACTCACCTGGCTGATGATCCGAAAGGCTCTCTGGGTAGGCAAGAAACTTCATGCAGCGGGCCTAACACCGAAATCAACCTGCTTTCGTTGTGGGCTGTCGGCGGAATCCGTCGATCATGCCTTCTTCCATTGCAGAGTTGTTGCGCCGCTATGTAAGTTCCTTGAAGATCTCATGGTTCGTATGCTGCGTGGAAAGTTCTTTGTCCTTGAGGCTAGTTCTGTTTGTAGCAATGTCGTACCTCCGTTATCTAGGGCTGAGCACTATGTGCTCTTTTGCTTACTAGGTGTTATGCGAGTCGTGATTTGGACGACGCGACAGAAGGAATTCTATGGGGATGAGAAGTTTACCTCTTCCCAACTGATCTTGTTCTTTAAGCATCAGCTTAAAGTCAAGATCAGGATGGAAAGGAAACGACTCACTCCATCTGAATTTGGCAAAAGGTGGGTGAGTCTTGCGCGTCTCTGTCGAGTGAAAGGTGCTGACCTGGAGTGGTTGTTTGATGCTGGTTAGGCATCAGGATATTGGGTGTGCTGGGCACAACATGTGCACCCCTTCCCTGTTAGTTTAGAGTAGGAAGTATTTGATTTTCTGTTTTCCTCTTTAAAGTTAACTTAGCTAGGTTATGATTGCTCATTGGCCCCACTTTTTCTTTTTTGGCCCCATTTTTCTTTTAGTTTAATCCCCCACCCCTTCCCACCTTAGGTGTTCAACAATGTTAGTTCTCCGGTGGATGCGTGGCGTCTTTCGTTATTTTTCAAGTGTGCTTTTCGTTTTTGTTATGGTGTTTAAATGTGTGAGTGATTGTGTGAGTGATTGCTGATAGGATAAGTGGTATTATGATATTTCTAAAAGCCACGCATTATATTTCGTCCGGGGATGTAATTTTGCTGTCACAATATTAGAGTAGTGGGGGGCTTTTATTACTATTACGATTTTATTTAGTTTCTTGTATATATCGTTTTTTCATTGTATAAAACCATTGGGGATATTTTAATGTTGTTAATTTCTGCCCATGCCCTCCACTGAATATTGTAAATATGGGAGTTAAGTAGGACAACATAGAGCAGCTGAGGTATTATGGTGAACGTGGTAAGAATGGTAAGTAAAAATGTGGTATTATGGTGCAAGGATTATTATAAGTGTGTCAGGGTCGACGAAAGTGAATAGCTAAGTTAAACTAGGTCAGATGATGACCAGCCTTCCCCATCCCCAATTTCGGCCTTGTGCCACATTTTTTGTATTCATTACAAAAATAAATACAACTTCGCCGTTTGCGCCTCTTGACTTGTTTTGTCATTTCCTGACTTGCTTTGGCGAGCGTCAGACTCTTTTTGTTTTTAAAAAAAAAAAACTGTGATTCACTCATTTGGACTTTTTATTTTACAAAAAAACACCTTTTTGTAAAGCTAAGTTTATTTTTATTTATTTTCTTTTTCGTTTATTTACTTTGTTCTTTTCTTTTTATTCTTCTAGTTTTTTTGTTTTTATTTTCGTATTTTTGGCGGCCATATTTGTTTTTATTTAGGTCGGCCGTTTTGAGTTTATCTTGTTTGTTTTTCAGTATCTGTTTGGCCTTAAGTGCCATATTTATATTTTTTTTTAATAGTAACTGTCCCTTTCGACCAGAAGCTGAGAATTTAGCTGATTTTTATTTTTTCCACTGTAACTTTTCTTTTTTCAGCCCCTCCCCAGTTTTTCTCTTGCGGAAGTCCCCGTTAGGTGACTTTTCGTTTTCTTTTTGTTTGTTTGTATTTGTATTTGTTTTGTTTGTGCATTTAATTTAATTGTACATTTGTAAAGTTTAATCGTTGGTTTTTTTTTTTGTTAATTCTTTTTGTAAAGTTTAGTTTAACCGCTTAAATTTAATTTTAGCCCCTCCCCCTATTTTCCTTGTCAGGAGTAGCCGTTTAGGCAACTCTTTATTTTCCTGTTTGTTTTATTTATTTATTTATTTATTTATTTTTTTCCTTGTGTAATTGTAATTTGTATAGTTTATTGTATAAATTTGTTTAACTGATAGTTTATTAAACCTCTCACGAGGCTGTTTCTTGCCTTTTAAGGCAATTTTTACTTAAAGTTTATTTGTGGCCGTTAAAGGCTAGTTTTTAATTTACCAGTTTTTGTAATTTTTGCTTGCCGTCATTGGCTGATTTGTTATTTTCTTAAATCCTTCGGGGTTTATTCTTGTGTTAAAACCGTTATCTTGTCCTTAATACTTTACCTTGTGTATTTTTTTCTCTCCCATTTTGCTCCCGCTTTCTCCCACCCCTCCCATACTTTTAAATAGATTGGAAAAAAAAAACAAACAACTGAGCTGAGTTTAAAATTTCAAAATGGCCGACAGTAGTCGGTCCATAAAGAAAAAACTGTCATTCGACCCCCCCTGGAAGAAACCTCCAGATAAAAATGATGAGACGTTTCCTCCCCTTCCTACAAAAGAGAAGGATGAAAAACTTATTCCGACCAAATCAAAGATGGCCGATAATGGTCAATCAAATGAAGATGAAAATGATAAAGAAAAAAAGGAAAACAAGACAACGAAAGATGATGAGGCCGGGGAATCGCCCTTGGGCTGGAAGTCCCCACCAAAGGTAACGATCAATTTGACGGAGTTTCTGGAGAAAGCTAAGAGTTACGCTCATCTTGTGACAGAAGATGGACTCTTGGAGGATCCCCAGGAATTAAGAAAAATTGAAAAAAGAATTGTATCAGTCTTTGTGGTGGACAAGCGTTCGCGCAAAATTTGTCGCTCCACAAAAGACACAGTGTTGAAGACACTGCAGTCCATGGGGGTCAAGCCCTTACGAATCGTAAAAGGCGCGGGCTTTTGCATGTGGGACGTGCTGCTGCCCACGCCGGAGGATTGCCAAAAGATGGTATCAAAGATATGATTACGAAAGACATCATTATAAGATCTGAATATCTAGGCATGCGTAGGACCAAGGTGACAGTGTACGAGGTCCCTCCTCAGGACATCGGGGAGCATCTCGCGGCCTACTTTTCTCAATTCGGTGAGATTGTAGATGCCTCCTGCGACGACCTGACCGGGGGATGGTCGTTCGATATTATGATCAGCCGTAAAGCCTTCGAGACTATCCCCAAATGTCTTGACGTTGGGGGCCTGAGCCTACCGGTAATAGTTACCGGTCGCAAACCCAAATGCTGGAGGTGCGGAGAGATTGGTCACCTCTCCTCCTCCTGCCCAGAGAAGAAGGCCTCTGGAAGCCAGGCCCCTGAAGACCAAAATACCCCTCTGGTCGCTTCATTGACAAAATCCGTCCCGCCTGTAGTGGGCATGCCAGCAACCAGGACCGGTGTGGTAGTACCCCCGGTTGGGCCAAAACATCGGCCCTCATTTCCCGAAAAGCCCTCGCCTGCTACTAGTGTAGTATCGGAGAAGGAAAAGGGGGAATGGCAGGTTGTTGGTAGGACCAGAGGGAAGCGTCAAGCTGCGGGACCTCAGTCCCCTGATGCTCCCAGGACTAAAGGCACGTACAGCCCCACTCCCTCTACCAGCAAGAAGGGCGACGCCTCGGCCTGGTCGGCCCCTAAATTAGAAGAGCTCCGGAGGGCCTAGGACCCGGGATATGAGAAATCCCAGAAGATAAAAGAGCTGAAGAAAGAACTGGAGAAGCGACCATTTCGTCCCTCAGAGGACCTAAAGAAGCAACTGGCCCAACGTTCACCCTGCCCTTCGGCCTCTGCTCCATCCTCACCCGAAAAAAACAGAAGTGAAAAGAAAAGCAAATCAGCTCAGCCCTCGCCCAGAAAAACCACACCTCTTAGTAGGGATCCCAGCCCTTTCCGTATCCCCTCCCAACCGTCTCCCGGTCCTTCCCCCAAGAAAAAATTGCCTCCGCCTGCTAAGAGGCACAGGAGCCCCACCTTAGAAGACAGGGAGGCGAGGAAGAAATCAACCAAAACGCCTCATTTATTGGGCAGAGATGTCTGCAAAATTTCCCATGCCCAAGAAGAAAGAGCAAAGAACTTTGGCAACAGAATAAACAAACTAAAAATTCTCCTTGCTATGAAGAAATGCAAGGAGAAGGACATTGAAATTCCCACCAACTTCCCAGAAGCGCAACGCCTCCTCACAGTAGTGCGCTCTGGGACTGGAACGGCCAAAGTGTGGGACATGCTTCTGGAAGCAAAAAGAAATATAAAAATGTCTCCACCGATCGTCTGCAAGGATCAGGAAGTCTTGGAGAAGGCAAAAGAATTCTGTGTAGGACGGGTCCCAATTTTGGTTCACCTCTCCCTTTACAGGGCTCTCAAACTAACATTTCCCTGGGATGTTGGTGGCCTCTCCCGTGACGGCTCTATTGACAAAGAGATGGGCAAAGGATCTATGGGAGAGGCTGTCGGCATCCTTTCCCCGTCCATGTTCTGTCCAGGACCCCAACCCTAATGACGTATCACAATGGCTTTATGGTTAGCAAGTATAAATGCCCGGGGGCTGAGGTCCGAGTCTCGGAGGGTGAGACTCCTTCATGATCTCCAGCGCCTCGGGGTGGATGTTTGTTGTGTACAGGAGACACGGTTTTTTGCTGGCGACTATGAGGGCATACTGTCTAGGGATTACGATCTCTATTCAGCATATTTTGATGGTCGTTCTAGAGGTGTCTCCTGGCTAGTGAGCAAGTCATTGGATGCGGTGTGTGCGCTTGTCTTCGCGGATCCAGCGGGCAGGATTTGTGTGCTGGATATTACCATAAAGGAGAAGTCTTTTCGGCTAATTGGGGTTTATGCGCCCAATGTACATAGGGAGCGTCCTGCTTTGTTTCGGCAGCTCGAGTCGTTCTTTGGAACATCGAGGCGGGTAATTTTAGCGGGGGATTGGAATGCCGTCCTTGACCCTGAGAAAGATCGTATAGGACAAAAATCGGGTACTAACAACCCGAATTTCGGGAATTTATCGACAGGAATGATCTTGTCGATAAATACCGGAATGAACACCCCCGGGAGGTAGTCTGGACTTGGACTAATAGGGGCAGCTCGGATTCGAAGGTAAGCGCCAGCTACCTCGACCGAGTTCTAGTTAAGAGAGTCGACGTAGGACTCTTATGTTGTCCAAGTTTCCATTCGATAGTTTACACGGATCATAGGCTCGTCCGGGTTCGTGTAAACTTAGATAAGCCTAAGGTTAAGTTGGCTGGTTACTGGAAATTGAACGCGTCATTATTTGATAGCCAAGATTTCCAGCACCAGCTGTTACTAACACTAAAGCGGGAACTGACGGGGGCTGTGGTTGGGAATAAGTGGTGGGACACACTAAAATCTAAACTTAGGTCGTTTGCTGCCGACTATAGTCGTTGGCTCAACTTAGCTAATTTAGCGGCGCAAACGACATTAGAAAAGAAAGTCGATCGGGCAGTGAAATCCCGTAATAGTGGGGACGTAGCCTTAGCTAGGGCCGAGCTGGCCTCCTTGCTTATCAAGAAGGATCAAGCTCTGGTAGTTAGGGCTAAGTTAAAAAGAATGTCTTCTGAGGCAACGAATATGGCCGCAGAATTGCGTGTAGAAGAAGCTAGGCGAGCAGTCAATCGGCATATCAAGGACATCACATTGCCGGATGGACGTACCGTGACTACAGACGTGGGTATATGTGGGGCTTTTCGTGATTACTTCCAGGATCTTTTCACCAGGGAGCCCGGTCTGAGTTCGGCTCAGTTCGATACCTATTTGGCTGACTTTCCCCGCCTCGAGGCGGCTGAAGCGGCTAGGTGCGAGGGGCCCATAACAGAGTCGGAAATCTGGGATGCGCTGAAATTGGTTGGCCGGGACAAAACTCCAGGATTGGATGGTCTTCCCTACGAACTGTACTTGAGGCAGTCGTCCGTTTTTGTTCCTCTGCTGGCTCTTGTTTATAACAACTGGATGGAGCAGGGGTCTATACCTCGACGCTTCACCAGGGGTGTAATCAAGTTGCTTCGCAAGAGCAAGGACGGTGGGGGTGGCATAGATAATTATCGGTCTTTAACGATATTAAATACTGACTTAAAGATTTTTGCCAAGATCTTGGCCGGCCGTTTGCAGGCTGTCCTCTCTAGTCTGATTGGCCTCGAGCAGACTTGTGCTGTGAAGGGCAGGACTATTCAGGACAACCTTCATTTGGTACGCCTGATCATCGAGAAAACCGACACTGAAGCCGCGCTGATCAATTTGGATCAGTCCAAGGCATTCGATAGGGTTGACCATCGCTTCTTGGAATCTGTCCTTTCCGCCTCCGGTTTCGGGCCGTACTTTCGCTCCTGGATCCGACTGCTGTATGAGTCCCCCGGTGCGCTGGTGGAAGTGAATGGGGTAAGATCGAAGCCTTTCACATTATCTCGCTCCATTCGTCAAGGTTGTCCACTTTCGCCTTTGCTTTACGTTCTTGCGTTGGAGCCTTTCCTTCGCAAGTTAAAGGCGAATCCGGTCCTTCGCGGAATTTCCCTACCTGGTGCTACCACCTCGGCCAGGTACTCCGCCTATGCTGACCACGTCTCGGTTTTTGTGTCGAGCATAGCCGAGATTGACGAAGTTAACAAAGAAATCAGATGCTATGAGACGGTGACAGGGGCCAAGATCAATCGCGATAAGTCTGTTGGCTTGCGATTGGGTGCGTGGAAGGGAGTTTCTCTTCCCGGACCTTTCCTCTGGACGGACGGGCCGATCAAGATTCTCGGCGTCTTTTTCGGTCCTGATCTCCAGTTGGAAATGAATTGGTCGGAGTTTCGAGAGAAGGCCGAGGGC